>CM062093.1:7722412-7890048 GCA_031163375.1 Conogethes punctiferalis
AGTGTAGTTTTCTGAAGAAAGTGGCAAATACTTGCAAACTTTATGGCAGAAGTATCTTTATCTATAAATAAAATAATCATGATACTAAAACGTGTAGATATACAATATATTGTTTATCAAGAGCCTATTGCATACTATCAGCTCGTTCAGACCTAATCCTTGAGATCCGTCTTGAGCCAGCCGTTATCGCCGTTACATTACGACGTTATAGGCGGTCGTTATGAACTTATATAACGAGATTAGGCGATGCAGATACGAACGGCTTATCGCGGCCAAATGCTGATATTACGAATATCGTTTATTGTTATTTATAATCGTTAGATAGCATGTTTTTTTCAACGTCTTTGACGTAGGTAATTAACAGCAGTGAGCTGTGAAAATGTCAAGACGCGTTTTAAAAAGTCTATAGGTACCGAAATATATTTTAAACATAGCTAAATACGTACGAGTCGAGTTTCATGTCAGAAATTTTCAAAACAGATAGGTAGGTACCTAATTAGCGGGGCTACTCGTATTATCAATGTATTTTTTCTACCGGATCCGAAAACTTTGAATTTAAATGTACCTACCTACGTCCATTCAAATTGATATACTAAAGTCGAATTTGAAATCACATACAAAAAAGTTTCCGAACCCGAGCGGAACTGATGGACTACTTCATATCCGGCAACGTGAGTTAATAATCCACTTTGGTATCAAACTAAAAATAATTGAAGTTAGTCAATAGATCAAACTTCAATATAGGTAGCTACATGAAAATGTCAAATCCTACATAGTAGCTAGAGTTTATTATTATTATTATTTTTTTATTATTATTATTTTTAGTTATAGTGTTACATTGTGTAATTGTGGCCAAATAAAGCTTTTCTTAAATGTGTATTTTCACAGGGTTAAACGTGTTAAGAAGAGCCGTGGTAGCCTAGTGGTAAGATCGTCGCTTCACACACGTGAGGTCGTCGGTTCGAATCCGCGCGGGGCACACACCTCTGGATTTGCAAAAATCTATGTGCTGAATTATACCACTAGCTTAGCGGTGAAGGAAAACATCGTGAGGAAACCTGCACATCCAGTTTAATTCTGAATGTGTAACCATGATCCAAATTTGTCTGGTTCCCCCTTCTGAGGGTTACGAAGGTCAGATGGCAGTTGCTTCAATGTAATAACTAGACTCGCTAAATCTAGGATCATGGTCAAAGCGGACCTTGGGCCTAGAGGCACAAACCGGGACAACGCTAAGAGGTTGATGATGAAACGTGTTAAGAAGCGGAGACTAAGTTATAGGCATTGATTTGATGGTCTGTTGTGATGTGGCTCGCTCGGCCTTACTTTAATCTGTATATAGCACCTTTACATATAGGTATGCTTATACTGATAAAATCTTAATTATTTTATTAGGTTGTACTTTGTATGTACCTTACGACGATATTAATTCGCTCACGATTTTCTTACGATAAATTAAATCACATGGAGCGTTGTACTGTGGTCGCGATACTATGCCGCGTGACCATTCTTGTATCTTCTATAGGAATTCTCTGTAATATAACTAACTAGATTAGGAACCTAGTCTTGGCTTCCTATAAGCATCCATCTAGGTCTTTCCTAGTTTAGCTTCAAGTCCTTTACGACTTCGTCAGCCTAGCGGCATGACCTTACGTATACGTTACGTTCGCTGAGTTCGCTCGCTTCTCTGCAATCCTCCCCCATCCTCTCCAGATGTCTTAGCCAGCGTAGTCTAAGAGTCATACTTTTCCCATCATTTTTTCTGTAATATTATCATCATCAGCATATCGCAGTCCACCGCTGGGCATAGGCTTCTCCAGTTGTTTTCCACTTAGAGCAAACACCTGGAGGATTTACTCATAATCGCCACGCTGGGCAGCCGGTTTAGCGATCGCAGGGCGTAGCTTCTCGCACCAGTGATGCCTGTCATCAGACTGTGGTTTTTAAAACCTGTAATAGGTATACCGCAGTTGCACTAAAACCTTCAATGTAGGTACTTAAGTAGCCTTGTGACTATAGGAGCACGTGAAAGACTATCTAGTTGGTGCTTCAGAAAGCATTTCTCTAGACGCACATCCTGGTAGAAAACCATAAGGATGTGTTCACACGATCTTACCGGGAATTCCCACCTCCATATTTACTGTACGTACCAAACGTGACGTCTTGTCTGCGTCTTCGCATCACATTACGTACGCAAAAGTTACAAACAATAGAAATTATTTTAGCAAACCAAAATTGACTCTTATTTCTGAAGCGATAAAGGGCCTACATTTTGTCTGACTTCGAATGCATTAAGTTGTTTGAGGAAAATCGGTACACGAGCACAAACTGAGTAGGTAGTAATTATCAATTCGCAGCACGTATGTAACTGAAAGATAGCGGTTGTTAAATAATGAAGAAAGGTTTGCGTAATGTTTAGAAGGAACTTTGGGTTTTGGGTCTATTTCTAAGGAGGCTCGATTTTCTATTTCCTAAGGTAATTTATCTTGTGAGATACCTAAGTAGTTTTAGTGTTACCTAAAGCCATGAAATTAGGTACCCGCAAAACCGTCAACCACTCTGTCTCGGGGATGCCCGGAGGGATTCGACACAACCTCGGGAGGACGGAATGGTGTTCTCCCCCCCTGCATCTTGCGATACACGACGCCACTGACCACTATGCCCGGAGGCACGTGTCGTCGTCTACCTCGTCCAGCTGTGGTAACTACGATAGGCTGATGATGATGAATTGGCAGTATTGGTACTTTGAGTTGATACATTTCTAGAAATTTATGCGTAGGTACTCGTTGACATAGATATAGACTTGATACAACTAAGCGGTCATTTAAGAGAGTAAACAAACCTAGTATTCTAGACACGATGTAGATAACGTATTTGTTCTACATTCGTTATTTACTCGGCTGTTTGTTAGATTTGCGGCATGGCGACATGTGTCGGTAAAACGGGGTATTCCACTTTTGTCGACTAAGCGCGTATAATTGGAACAAAGAAGTTTTGCACTGCACTATAATTAGTAGATAGTATTATTGAAAGATGGCCAGGCAAACACCTGGCTTAGAGAGCAAAGCAAAGTCTGATGTGGCAGTGGGCAGGACACGTAGCCCGTAAACATGGCTCCTGGAGCAAGGCGGTCCTGGGGTGGGGATTTGAGAGGCAAAACGTCCTAGAGGCAGACCACAACTGCGGTCGAAGAACGACATTCAGAAAAGCGGACAGAACTGGATGAAAGTAGCGCAAGACCGCGATAGATGGCACACACTGAAGAACGCCTACACCACACTGGTTGATAATGGCTAAGAAGAAGAAGATAATCAGTAGACATGCCAATTTTAAGAGCATGATCAGACAGAAAGCTTTGGGATGCATCCTGAAAGGACTCACATAAATGAGATGCTTAATCATCCTCAGAGACACCCATAAGGACTGTCAATTTTTTTTAGAGTAGAGTCCTAAAGAAGTTAAATTGTCATCTCTATAAGGGAGCCTGCGTGGTCACTATGGCAAATACCTCCCAAATGACAATTGTTATTCGGGGAGGCCTATAATACCTAAGGGAGGTAGTATAGAAATTGCTCCACCGACAAGAGCGAAGCTCTTAAATTTTGAATTGAAGGGAGATACCTAAGGTTCAACAATTTCGAGACCTCTCTCCTGGGAACTAGTCAATGCAATTTCCTTTTTTCTTTCTCAAGTATTTCGGCTAAGTGGAAAACTCCAGTGAAACTAGGCAGTTCGCACAAGTATCTTGTCGTTATGTAAACAGGAACCAGTACTTTAACAGGACTTATGCGCACTCTATGTCTGGACTGTGTATTGATTATGTTCATAGTATATCGATACCTGTCATTGTGTCGTAGGAATCATATATTCAGACTTAAATTCTCTTTGGTGAGTGAAGTGGTACCATATAGTAAGCCGTTGGAATACCTATGAGTATTATTCATGATGATTAATGTCAGATATCTTAACATCAGTTCTTTTACGTATGTTTACACTATAAAACGAAAAGGTAGAAACTGGTAGTGTAATGTAGTAACAAAACGAATGAACTACACATACCCTTACAGGTGACAGCTCAAATTAACGACGTTGTTACATACCTTGGTCTGACCCGTCGGTCGTCGGTATTGTGGGTCGGCCTTCCGTACCTCAGGGCCAATGCATCGTATACGTAACGTACGTTATAGGTCAAGTTCATAAATTACACGTTGACATAAAATGCGTGCGATAATTTACTATAAGTAGGTAAAAGGTAGATAAAGGCGTGGGGAAGTCTTTGTAAAAAGTAGTAAACGCGAAATAGTGCGAAGATCAGTTTTACTCAAAGTGGCTATTTTTTTTAAAGTCTAGAGGGGTGTCATTTGAATTTGACATCGTTCTAAGTACAAGACTAATGTCAAATTATAATGAACATGCGAGAAATTTTCCGAATCTGTTGTATTGAAATAGCTGCGCCTTGGCGAATTTATCCGCGTTTACTCTACACGCGTATTACGAGTCAATATACAAAAAAAAGCTCCGCCGATCGTTGTAGAAAGAATGCGAATCTGTCAAACAGGTAGCGGTGAAGAGAGGGAGCGTGCACAAATGTTTACAGAATCCGTCGGACCCGGTCGAAATAATTGGTCGGCTTGGGAGGAGACGAGATGAAGGGCGAATTCGTCGCACGGCATTGGTATGCGAGAGCGATAAAATGACGCTTTTATTTAAATTAAACTGTTGTATCATCATCATCATCAGCCTATTACAGTCCACTGCTGGACATAGGCCTCTCCAGTTGTTCGCCACCTAGGGCAAACTTCTGGAGGATATACCCATAATCGCCACGCTGGGCAGGCGGGTTGGCGATCGCAGGGCGTAGCTTCTTGCTCCGGTGACGCTGCTGCCCGTCATCGGCCTGTGGTATTTAGCTACACCTTCTATCGTGATGGTTTTACCGCCACCAGTCGGTTTGCCAGAGCCTCGTTTGTTGTTCGGCAGGATGCACCACGGGCAGGTGAGGATGGCTTGGAGCGAAAAGGTGATAGGTCGCTCCCTTACATCCAAACTGTTGTAAGTATGCACTTATAAGTCTAGATATAAAAATTTCAACTAAAATATCATTAAAATTGAACATTTATTTCTTGACTGAATTCCATGCAACAATTATTTTGTTTTAAATGTTTATTGTCTGCATATTTATTTTTTATAAGCGTAGTTAAGAAAGGACATGCATGGAGGGACGACCGAAGGTTTAATCGTACTTGTATAAATAACATAATTATGTGTCGGATCAGTCGGTGTATCAGGCTTACCTACAGGCCAGCATAGTATTCAAAATGGGTTTGCGCTTGACTGTAATTCGCAATATCGCAGCAAAAGCCTGAACTTGGACATCGGAAGATTACCTATATATTTCGGGGAAACAAGGAGCCCGGCAAAGACCTCTCAGCAAAGGTTTGGTTATATATCCGTTGCCACAGTGGCTCAGCCTTCTCTTTCGCATTGCATCAGATAACCGGAAGCCACTATGCCGTCATCATCATCACCAGCCTATATCAGGCCACTGCTGGACTCATGGACATGGCTTCTCCCAATGTTCGCCTCTTTGATCGATCCTAGGCTTCTCGCGTCCAGCACTTGCCAGCCGTCCTGCGCACATTGTCACTCCACCTGGCCTGAGGGCGTTACACTACGTATGCCAAGATATTATAAAATATGACATAATATTTACAACAATAGCAAAATATAAATGAGCGTAGGTACTTCGAATAAGTTATCGTGACAAGGATGTTACGTTATATTAATTCTTGTAAGATATCTCTATTTCTGCGAATTCAAACGGAATTTGAAGCACACTTAGATACGGCGAAAGTGTTAGCTCTTTGCCTTATTCATAAATATTTTATACGGTTTATTATGGAAACATCAATGTAAAACAATTTTTTTATGCCGTTTATAAAAATACATACCTAGTTGTAAATTGTTGTACAACCATTGTTGTAACCGGATCTAAGTATACCTACATATAATATTTTTTTGCATTTTGTAAATACATTTCAGACACAATATAAAATATAATATCACTCGGCCGTATTTGGCCCATTTGGGGTCCAAGACTAAATTTTAGATTCACACAGGTGTCTTATATTTTTAGAAAAATATGTGTAGCTTTTACTACGAAAGGGCTGATATTTTATTTATAACAAACCTTCAGTGCTTAGTCAGAAAGGGCTTAACATTTTAGATATATTTAGCGTAGTTATATCTATAAACATCTGGGCCTATGCAAAGGTCAGGGGTAAGTCTGGATCTGAGAGAAAGGAGGAAACCAGCTGAGGTTCCGCAATGTGTTATGATGACTGTAGCCGAGCGGTTAAGCTAGAACTAATGTTGCCAATACGACTCATAGTTAGTGGTCGTAAACAGAGGTCCCATTTTATTTTGAATCCCTGATTGAAAAAGAAAAGGTAGTTGGCGATGATATCTACGTGCTGAATATTACTTAATTCATTAGAGAAGGCCGCCCTGACCATCATCGTAGTCATTTAAAAAAAAAAGAAGTAGCAGATTATTATCGTTTCGATGCAACACTCAAGTATGATAGATAGATAGGTACATACAACAATTTCGCCATAAAGGAACTCATGCGTTAGATCGTCCATGTGGCTTCCGAATCTAGAATAGGGCCACCCCATCTCATCCCATGGGTGTCGTAGAAGAGGACTAAGGAAATATCAGGAAACGGGCAGCAGCGTCTACACACAAAACTTTTACTTTTCCTGTTTTTTCTCGTGGCTAAGGCAATTCCCCCAAATGACGATTGTCAGGCCGAGGCCTACGTCCAGCTGTGGACACGTTTGCAGGCGTTTGTTGATGAAGATGAAGCGCGACATTTAATAACAATTAGGAAACAATCTTTCTGTTATAATAAATTCCCGCGCATTTTATAACGAGTATTTAGTTACAGAAAATGTAGGTAGGTACTTTTTAGGTCCCAAAGTTGCGTGCAATAAAGTGGTCCGTGATTTGCGAGAAGCGTAAAACCGGTCTCGCTAATAACTTGCGACTTTTTCCGAAAAGTTCATTTCATTAAACCAATATGTATACGATAGTAAACAGTGTAACGTAATTTGTACAGGAAATAAAAGTTTCAGAGCCTGACTCGTCACTCTCGAGTCTCCAAATAATGACATTGATAGCATATGTATGATTTTGATTGTTATTTTATGTTAGTAGAAATAAACACCGCAATCTGGTCCCGAACTTGATTGAAAAGTCAATTTCATATATCTGAACTGAAGATCAAATTTCAACCTACGATGAGACATTTTTTGTTGCCAGGCGTTTTCTAAGAAGTTTTTACACCTATGTTTCATCAACAGATGATCGGATTGATATTATGCCGTAATAAAAAGTAGTCGACAAGCATATAAAAGTTTATAATCGTGGGCTTAAATTGTATTGTTTACAGGATGTTTAACAACAATATCAGCCCCTCGGCAAAGATTCGGCAGAAAGTTTTTTTTTTATGAGAAGAG
The DNA here is from genome assembly GCA_031163375.1 of Conogethes punctiferalis. Taxonomy (NCBI): domain Eukaryota; kingdom Metazoa; phylum Arthropoda; class Insecta; order Lepidoptera; family Crambidae; genus Conogethes; species Conogethes punctiferalis. The sequence goes on from CM062093.1 coordinate 7,729,933, forward strand.
CTTTCAGGATGACCTCACTCCACCTGACTGTAAGCGGTCGTGAGGTCCAAAAGTTAGGTCGACAGGCACAATAGAACAAACCCATTGCGACTGTCGCCTTCATCCTGAAGGCCTACTGAGATGCAGTTTCACGCCCCGCCTAAAGAACCCAGGATTGTAAGAGGAAGGAAACACATGAGCTGGAGAGCATTCCATGACTTAATGGCACGGGGCAAGAATGAGGAACTAAACCTCTCGGTGCGCGCCACCATCGTCTGGATGGTATGCGGATGACAACGCTGTCCAGCACGTGTTGTTCGGGAGTGGAAAGGAGAGGATGGAACGAGTTGGAATAACTCTTCGGAGCATTCCCCATTGTAAAGACGATAAAGAATACTAATACTGGCAATGTCTCTACGTAGCTGAAGAGGTTCCAGGTTCTTGGTCACCTCTTGAAGTTTGTCGGAATGTAGAAATGATACAGATCTTAAGCCATCAGATCCCTTCATAATTTGGCTGTATATTTTTATATCTTACGTCTATTATTGTATGTATAAAATAACATATAATAAGTAATAAAAAGATATATATTGAGATAAATGGCACTTCACATACAATTTTTAAATATAGGTATCTATTGTCTGTCTTTATTCTGATTGAGGTAATACTTCACATGACTTTCACAGTCATGTATAAACTGCTGATACCTACCTACGTATTGACAAGTATTGTCTCGTATTCAACGAGCGTTATCACACGGCGTTAGCACAGTAACAAATTGCCTTTTCGTTAGATTTCGTATCAGTTTCTAAAGCATATATTGCAAGGAAGATATATAAATATGACGAAAGTATATAAAGATAACATTGGACACTTATCTGAATAATGTAGCCACGATAATCACACGATAGATGCGTGGTTTTGAATGCCTTCTATTGCCTTCGTTTCTTTGTTCCGAATAATTCACGATACAATACAGGAACTTGAGAAAGGAAATATACTATTTAAGGAATTTGACTGAATGAGAATCGGTAACGTCAAGATTGGTACATTTCATGATTTCATTAAGGAAGGGTAGCGCTAATTCTAGTGTGTGGCTCTATCCATAGTTAGGCTCACAGCTCTACACCTACTTACATACTTACTTGTAAATGAATAGTATTTTATTCTTATCTCTAAATCTTGTTCCTAAGTAAAACTTATCTCAATATGGGGCCTGATATACTTACATAGGAGCCATTAAATTGAATCGGATATTAAACCAGATGACTGCGACGTATATAACTCAAAGGTAACTAACTGACTGACATAGTGATCTATCAACGCACAGCCCGAACCACTGGACGGATCGGGCTGAAATTTGGCATGCAAGTAGATGTTAGGACGTAGGCAGCCGCGCATTCCACGCGGACGAAGTCGCGGGCACAGCTAGTATGTCCCAAAATGATACTTTTTTATACATATAATAAAAAATATTATCATATTACTTACAGTATACTTACTCTGTTACAGATTATATAGCATTTTTGTCTATATTAGCTTAATTGCACTGATTTACAAACTGTTGTTCTCTATAATTATCCATGGTGCGCAATCAAGTTTCCATAAATCTACCACGTAAAACGGAATTGCACTTGGGAAAATTCACGGGCGAAACTCAAGTCAAACGGCCTCACCTGGTCAAGGTACGAGTACAATGGTGCTCCGAAGGCCGAGAGTGTGGCAGCTTGCCGAGGAAAAGCGGCCGTAATACGAACAATCACTTATTTGGAGTGCGACCACGCGGAGGCCTTTGGGTCTTGCTGTTTCCGGTGGCTGTAACTAAGTCGACATTTGATGTTTGCATTTTAAGCTTTTTTATAAATGACTACTTAGCTGCTGTCTGCGGCTCTGCCTGCGTAAATATTCGTATAAAACATAGCATAAGTTATATTACTGTGAATCTTGGATGAGCTTCTTTCTGATGAAAACAATTCATACATAAATAAACATCGTAATCTGGTGAAATGACAGTCTGGCTTAATAAATATAAAAATACCTTTGTTTAAAAAATAAACCAGTGGCTTATAACGGATTATAGCCGCTTATAACGGCTTATAAAGACTTATTTTCGTATTGAAATTTACACGTAGCATGCAGCAAAAGCCTTGAAGGCTATGTACGACGCCAAGTTTTTATCTATAACGATTAATATCTCTCCGTTAATTAGAAAATAAACCCAATAAATCAGATAAATTAAGGACATGATAAATATTTTCAAAGGCTTATTGGGTTTTGATAAATGTAAGTAGGTACAAAATATATTGTATAAGCGTATTCTTGGAGGAATAGTAAATAATATTATTATTTACTACTATTAAATAAAGGCTACAGGAGGTGGACTTCACGATCAAGTATACAGGATTTCAAGGTATCCACCAAAGCCTCACTCTCGACTATGTCAATTTTTCTTCTATACCTATTTGAGAGAGTTTTTTCAAGACTGATAATATTTTCTCGTAGTATTATCATTCTCACTTAGATTATTTAGACATTATTAGTAACCAGAATGATTTCAGAAATTCCGCTCACATTGGGTTTTCCTCAAAATTTACTAAAGATATAGGTAATAATACAACTTCTTAAAATTACACAACTAATAAGGTATATGAGTGGGCAGGGCGAGGCCGACGAACAACCATCTTTTTGTGACCATCGTAAAACTGGTATCATTTCTGAGAACTTTTATAAAGCTCTAATAATATCATGTGCTTTTGTTGCGTAATAAAGCTTGAATGATTCTTTAAGCACTTCATAAAAGTATTTTAATGGGTTTGTATTTGCCTGCATTTGAGTCATATTGTAGTCTATGATGAAGTGTTCCACTCAGCAAAAACCGGTTACCACTCGCCTTGAACATTAATATCTCGGGGAACAAGGAGCCCGGCAAGGAGATTGAAATGTATGGAAGGACAGGTATTACTTACATAACTCCTATTTTACTTTTACACAGTTTTGTTCCTACCTGATTCCGGATTGTAAGGTAGGTCTACAATCCCACTACTTATTAAGGTTTTCCGTCTTAACTTAAAACGAGATCTGAACTGGATGTAGAACTAGCCCTAAGCCGGATGTTATGTCTACAAGTACTTGCAAAATAATTGCTTTATTTTCTATTTTGTTTCCGGAGTTTCAATCTATTTATGTAATTTAGTATGTAATGATGACGATATTAACCAATTATGAAAGATTTGTTTACTCTTGTAATGGGTTGCTCTGATTTCATGTGCTGTTATGTGAAATATTCTGGAAGAGATCGCTTTAAGCGATAAGGCCGCCTAATTAGTACTATACGTCTTTGTATCTAGTTCTAAGTCGACTATTTCGTTTGCAATAAAGAATATCTATGTATCTATATTTGCCTCTATTGTACCTCTATATACTTATAGTTTTGAATTCGTTTTATGGAAATGGGAATCATCGAAGGTATCACGAATAATTTGAAACTGGATAGAATAAGTAATTCCAGGGTAGATATCGGAACTCCTAGTGCTACTAAATGAAGCAAACCGCATATACCAGGCTTCGTTTTTATTGTCCGCAAGTGTAGTTAGTTACATAAAGTTTAACCAGAATACAAGATATGAGACATGAAGTCATACGAGTTAGACGAAGATTAAATAAGAGCTTTATGTAAATTGGTGGAAAAAGTTCATACAGTTGTTATGCACTGTCGACACGGATAACTTTCAAAGAATTTCTATACCTATGTCTAAAAAGTGTGACGTGCAAAAGTACTAGTGAATCTATTTGCAGAAATGAACTATTTTATTTTAATTTTATTATGTATACTAGCTGTGCCTGCGACTTCGTCCGCGTGGAATAGTTTCTTGGGTATTGATTTTAATGACCCCCAGTGCCTGGCAGCTGGCAGTGGCGCGGCGCAGATCTCGGCGCGCTTTATATACCCGCGCAAACGTACAGCAGGCTCGACGTGATTAGTTAAATCGGCGTAACTTTTTTATTTATGGACCGATTAACATGAAACAAACACTAAATGTTAAGGGAAGCTTCCAGCAATATATTAGTGAAAACCGCATCTTAATCGGATATGCGGTTTCTGAGATTAGCGTGCACAAACATACAGACAAACAGACAAACCGACAAACAGACAAAAAATCCAAAAATCATTGTTTTGGGTACTATTGCATTAATAAAGGCCTCCCATAATATTTTTTCACATATATCTTCCATGTACAGACAGCGATTCGTTACATTTGTATTATATGTATATAGAATAGATATATAGATTAATTTTATGGCATAAGCAAGTAGATGATGTCAAGGTGAAATGTTAGGTAGATTTTTACACATAATATGCGATGTATTTGAGATGATTTTATCCAAAGCATTAATTTAAATTTTTAGATACAAATACGTCGATAGCGAGGATTTTATTGTGTTTATTTTTGTGGTGGTTGTTTTCAAATTATAATATTCTTATCTACTGTAAAACTGGGTCGTATCTGTGGTTTAAACATAAATAGCAGCTTGTAACGAAATAAATCCCTTCGCACTTCGGTGGGTACCTAAGTATTCCAGATACACCTGAAATGTAATAGTTTTGGGGCCCAATTCGGTCGTATGACCGTAAAAAGGGAATATAATATAATCATAATCAGCCTATTACAGTCCACTGCTGGACATAGGCCTCTCCAGTTGTTCGCCACTTAGAGCAAACATCTGGAGAATATAGGTACCCATAATCGCCACGCTGGGCAGGCGGGTTGGCGATCGCAGGGCGTAGCTTCTTGCTCCGGTGACGCTGCTGCCCGTCACCGGTCTTTAGTATTTAGCTACGTCTTCAATTGTGATGGTTATACCGCCACCAGTCGGTTGCCAGCGCCTCGTTTGTTATTCGGCAGGATGCACCACGGGCAGGTGAGGTTGGCTTGGAGCGAAAAGATGATAGGCCGCTCCCTTACATCCCAGAAAGGGAAGCTCGTCCCATATTATGAATACCGATTTGCAATCCGTCTGTTGTGACCGGAGGTGAAGTCATTCTCACGGTGCGCTCGTTTTCCTCCTTCTACTTACAGTAAAAAGAAAAATAAAACTAAAATTTTGCATTAGCGAACCCCGATAAAGCATTAAAGCAACCGCTACATTGAGGCAGGTAATGGATAAGAACACACTTTCGCCGGCGTTGGTTGTTTGATATAAAAAATATCGTACTTATTATGCATCCTTCTTTGTGGGAATCCCAACGAGCTGGTGGTGAAATAAACTTAAAGTATGCACGCATATTGCAGTTGCAGTTCTATAAATGACCAAACCGGTGCGAGGACCACACTGCGAGGCAAGTGGTGCTATTTTGACTGGTCTTGTTGCAATTTAGACACCGTATACGACACGTGTAGATATAAACTTTTACTTTTATAGCCTGTGATATTTTGCGTGACCAGGATTGTGAAACATTGTTATTTTATTTTATTTATTGTGTACCTACCACGTATCGTTTCAAGATGTTGATATAAGTTATTCATTTTATTAACTTAATATATATTTATTAATTAAAAAACATTAAAAATATTATTTTTCATTTTCAAAATAAGAAAATCCGGAAATTATTTCATAAATTTCCCATTAGATTTTAACACTTTTATTCGTACAAATCTTCAGCTAAAATAACACTCAAAAACATTTCAGTCTATAGACGTTCGGAGGGAGGCCATGGGCTTAAAAGATATTCTTTTTTTATTTATAGCAGAAATACCTACCTGTATTATTAAAAATATTAACTTATTGAAATAATTAATAAAAAAGTAATGTGCTACACATTACATTTACAAAAGAATTAATTTACGACAACTTTTTTGTTCGCCTCTTTCATACTGAAAAGGGAAATATTCATGAGGTATTCGTATTTTAATTATTTTTTCGTAAAAGTGTATCTCATTTTTATCTTTATTATGTTAAAAATTATTGACGTCCACCAGGTATCATGAATGATAAAAGAGTATGGTATTTTGTTTGCAATTTTTGACATGATTTGAAAGAGGATTACCACTTATGTCAGTAGGTATACCGAAAAATTTGTAAAATAATGATGCGTTTTCTTCCATATTCATGAATTTGCACAAAGGGCAGCTTTAGGTATATTGCATTGAGCCGTCAATCTTTTAGCTAATTGGTATCATAGTGTAAAGACAGTAGTTCCACTGAGTTTGCGAAGTTCATTGTCTTTAAGTAGCTCCATCATCTGCCATGAAATATCCTGCAGATAGAGATATTGCATTTTTGACTTTAAATTAATAAATGTATAGAGTTGAAAATATCTTGTTCCCAGGAACAATAGGCGGTGTTTACACTGTGTCTAATTCGCGTGGCTGCCTCTCAAAATTGAGCTAAACTTGACATACATTGTTTGCTTTGCATGCAACAACTGCACATGTAAAGTACATATATGCTTACAACAAATTTAGAAATATACCTTCGTTATTTATATATTGTCTAGCCTTTGGTTAGATAGTAATAAAATAACTACAGGTATGACAATTATTACATTATCACTAAGGACAATAAATAAAAAATATGGAAATAAAAAACGTCTAAATAAAATAAAAGTAAGTAAGTAAATAAAGTTTCTGTCACCAAGAGTCAAGTGACTTTTAACATAAAAAAAACATAACTTAGGCATAATTTAATATGTAATTGTAATCATTCATAATCATGGTCTTTTACAATGTTGGTTAAAGAAAATATATTCTCATCAAGTTGTGGATTTATTGTAATATAATGATGTGTTAAATTAATTCGAGACGGTTGTACAGAAATAGCCATAATAGTAGGTATGACATTTCTAGAAGAGATCAAGGCTGACTTCCAGATTTCACGATAATTCTATGTTTCACGGTTTCTAAAGTAACGCAGGCTAATTGTTCGCTGAATTTATGTGCACACTAGCTGTGCCCGCGACTTCGTCTGCGTGGAATATAGAGTTTCATCACAAGCGATCTTTTGAAAAACCTAAGCAGTGTATTGAGTGAACATATTTGTCACTTGTGTAATCTAAGCTTCACACAGGGAGTATTTCCGGCTATTTTCAAAAAAGCTATAGTGACTCCTATCTTCAAGTCGGGAGACAAAACGCAGCCGTGCAATTACAGGCCCATTTCCCTTTTGACAACGCTTTCAAAAATATTAGAAAAGATCGTTAATAAAAGAGTTATGACATTTTTGGAAACACATGGACTGCTTGCTAGCAACCAATATGGCTTTCGATCGAAAAAGAGTACAGAGGATGCTGTGCTACGTTTCTCTACACTTCTGTCGGAATATATAGATGCGGAAGAGCGTTGTGTTGGTGTCTTCCTGGATCTCCAGAAGGCTTTCGACACTGTGTCAATACCAATACTTTTAGCACGTTTAGAAAAAACTGGGATTAGAGGAACAGCACTTAACTGGTTTCAAAGCTATTTGTCGAATCGGAGCCAGAATGTGCGTATAGGTCGATATATGAGCAGTGACGCCACCTGCAGATACGGTGTCCCTCAAGGAAGCACGCTAGGTCCAACATTATTCTTGATATATCTAAACGACCTATGCAAGCTAAAAATCCCTGGTGCGAACCTCACCATGTTTGCTGACGACACTGCTATCATATTTCACGAGTACAGTTGGGACAATGTCCGAGAAAGAGTGGAGAGTGGCATGCGCACAATCACCGCCTGGCTGGAGGATAGTCTTCTTACTCTGAACACCGACAAGACAAAATACATTTGTTTTGGAAAGACTAGTGTATCGTGTATCGCTACCGGACAAAAACTTTAATATTCATGTTCACACCTTCCCTTGCAATCGATTAAAGTCTAACCAAAACACAACCTGTGATTGCCCCAAGCTCAATCGCGACACACATATAAAATACCTGGGTGTAATAATTGATGACAAGCTGAAATGGGACTTACACTTGGCATTGGTTGCTACCAGAGTACGAAAATTAATTTATGCCTTTAAAAACCTGAGAGAAATAGCAGACTATAATTTGTTAACCAATACATACAAAGCGTTATGTGAATCCTTGTTGAGCTATTGCATCTGTGCTTGGGGTGGAGCAGCAAAGGCGCACTTTACACAGGTAGAGAGGGCCCAGAGAGCTATTCTTAAAGTGATGCTATACCTGCCTAGAAGATACCCAACTATTCTTTTGTACAAAGATGTAAACGTGCTCTCCGTCCGGAAACTGTTTATAGGCAACTGTATAAGACGATACCACCGTTCAATAGATTCAAAATTATTAGCAAGTACGAAACGAACTTTACATAAATTTATTTATTTCATTTTCTGTTTGTACTATTTACCAATTTCTTTTTGGACTTCATTGGGAAGACACTGGCTCCTGTAATACAGTTACTACTAGTTCAGGGGTCAGGGCCACATATATAATTGTAACTGGTGTTTGTATAAATAAAGATTTTATTATTATTTATTATTATTATCACCTATTTTATCCCCTAGGGGGTAGGATTGATCAAAATCCTTTCTTAGCGGATGCCTACGTTATAACATCTACCTGCATGCCAAACTTCAGCCCGATCCGTCCACTGGTTTGGGCTGTGCGTTGATAGATCACAATGTCAGTCAGTCACCTTTGAGTTTTGTATAGGTATATTTAGAATTAAGAAGACCTATTAAAAGGGACAAATTACGGTAAATTACCCTGTATTTGGTCCCAAATGGTTACGATGATAGCCAAGGCAACTTTGTTATCATCATCGCACAACGACTGAGCGAGGGACTCTAGGAGATATTCTTAGGGAAGGGGCACCTAACCATATTATTCAACACTTTTGCATTGTAGGAAAACATCGTGGGGAAATTTTATAAAGTTGTGTAAAGTCGACCAAACCGCACTTGACCTGCCGTGCCTAACTAAAAGTCTAAAACCTTATCGCCTTAGTTTAGGATAAGCTCGAGCCCCTTGGTGGGTACAAGTGAACTGTTTTTGATGAATTGTAGCTCACCTATATGTATTAAAAATATGGTATATAAAAATACATTAGTATAAACCCAAAGAGTCAAACTTAGGGTAGGTATTATACATTTTTCGATCAAAATCGTTACCTACTCGTATCATTGCATCGGGTAAAACCCAAATTGGGTTCCGATGTTATGACCATTCGTGGCTTATTCATCTAATTTAATAATGGCTTCGTTCTTAATTTTTCTCGTACCTACTAAATTTGATTTTTACAAACATGATGCCGTGCAGTGACGAATTTAATTATTCAATGAACTAACATTACGTATAAGATTGACGTTGAAAGTAATATTTTTCCACAAAAAAATATGATCATAATAAAAATAATAATAGGTACTTAGATCTGCTTATTTACCAATTCCCAAATATTTTTTTGCGTCGTTGTACAATACCGCATATAATGCAAACTATACAGAGCTAAGTTAGTAGTAGGTACGTTGAAAAAACCCTAACAAAAAATCTCTACTATAATGGCAGCATGAATCACAGAATCGCAGCTAGAAATGGTTTCAATGCGCCAATTCGATAAATCATTATACTCGTAGTGGTAGGGTGCATGCAGCATCCGTGACTTGATTTTGCTCCTGACCTACTAAATGCGACTCGTGTATTATCATATGTGATACGTGCTATATTCATCTGCCTATTGCTGGCCACTGCTAGACATAGGCCTCTCCAGTTGTTCGCTACTTTGGGCAAACATCTGGAGGTTTTACCCATAAGCGCTGAGGTTTTACCCATAAGAGAGCTTCGTTTGATTTTTGGAATGATGCACAACGGGCAGGCGAAGATGGCTTGGAGGCTTGGAGCGAAAATATGATACTCGTACCCTTATATCGTACCCCTAACTATATTTAATCAGAATTATGTGTCCCCTGCAGTGTCCCAATGTATTTTCAAATTCATATTACAGTAGGTACGTTTGCTCGCTCTTACGTTGAAAGTTTCGATTGATATGAGATGTGAACTTAGCTACCTAGCTCTTCATCAAGATCGTTGGTTGTCTTTTGTGTTAATGTGATATTAGGTAGTAGGTAGCTATTTTAAATGAAAACTTATAAATGCTTTTAGCATTAGGTTCACCTTTAATATGTAGGTACTTTAGAATGCAATAAGGTTTGAATAAATATTAAGAACTCACTTTATATAAAACAAGAATTATTTATTATCCTTGGACATCACAACATAAACAATAAACCCATATAACACTAATACACAAACTGAGATGAACACAGAAGACAGGCTGTTTAGACTGGACACGGCTGAACTAATAGGTGTTAAGAAATAAAAACTGTACTGTAAAAAAATATACCACGATACAGACACAAGAAGTGTATTTGGCGAGATTTACGCTGCCAAGTTCTATAGCTTTTTTTTAAGTGACTACGTTGATAGCCATGGCGTCCTTGTCATCTTCACCAGGCTGTTGGGGGAGCGAAGGCTCATACCCCTTGAGAGTTCTATAGTAAAAGAGGCACACGAAATAGTCGCGCGAACTGTAAGGCTGTTGTGGTGTGGTGCAGTATGCGCAGCCTGCGCGGGAGTGGAGCGCACTGGCGGGCGCACGCCGGCCGGCGCGCACAGTCCGCGCGTCGCTCTCCGACGTCGCACGCGCATCGCTGATAGCGCCCGTATATAAGCCCGCTAACCCTCAACAAAGCCCACTGACTCCTCACTTCCAACACCGGAACGACCTGAATAAAACATACCTCAAAATGTCCCACTCTCACGAAATAATCCTTCGACACGACGATGACGACACCGAAGGAGTGGTTCTGGCGAAAGGCATCTCCATGCTGGTGCTGTTCTGCGCCTCCATGGTGTGCGGTATCGCACCCCTGTTGATCTCGAGGAGGTTCAACTGGGTGTCGGCGGAGGAGGCGGGCAACCTGAAGTCTACGAACAAGATTGTTATGACCCTCCTGTCCTTCGGAGGAGGTGTCCTGTTGTCCACTACCTTCATGCATCTGATGCCAGAAATTGACCACAATATCGAGTACCTACAAAGTGAGTACCTATTTTATTCAATATTTTTTTTTAGTGTTCGTTGATCTCTTTTCAATAAATAGTTCTCTGCCAAACTGATGTGTAATCAAAAACATGTGCTTTCGATCGTAGCAAATGATATTTCAGTGCTATTTGCTATTACTGCGTTGAAAACCAGTAGATACACATTATAAGAAATACGTATTATTACAAGATTTAAAAAATATATATTGTTAAATAGCGTAAATAATAGTGAGGAACAATGAACGGAAATCTAAAGATATGGCAAAAATCTTAGGATCTTGCAATGTTATTGTGTTAAATCAACAAGACTCTATCTATATAAGTGGTGTTTTTTGTGGCTTAATGGTATAACAACGATGTAAATAGAGGTATACGAGTAGTAAAGTACAAGTTTAATAAGCCAGCGAGTATACTGAACAATGAGTGTATCGTGTAGTGTAGAACATTTCTTGAATCCCGTTCACCTTGATTATACTCTTGAGTATTTTGTTTCCGGAGGCTGAGTTTCTTACGGCGAACGTACGACAGACTTTTAACGTAGGTACCAATTACGGAGCTGCTCAATTTAGATATTTGCAAAATTTTGGGATTCATCTATGGAATGGTTTAAATAAATAGAAAATGCATAAACTGGTAGGTACTCAATGCACACGTGAACTCATTACCTTTACCAAAATTAATTTCTAAACGTTATTTCCCATAATGTATGATATCTCATTACATTACCGTTAATTATCGTGTCTATGGTAAGACTTCCGTAGTAAGATATTAAAGAGTAATTAATAATTACTGAGTGTTCATAGTCATGATTAACGAATAATTAGACACTGCGACAAATTATTTGTTATCATATTTTTATAATCCTTTGATTTCGTTATTATCTATTCAAATCTCTGAAAAATAAAAATCACGTTAACGAATTTACAAACATGCGCCATATTTACATTTACCTACACGTAACTTTTTTTTACATCACCTCAAATTTGAGATTCATTCATTCGGTGTCATGAAACATTTTTCTTTTAATTGTTTTGGTTGGCATGGCATACAAGAATGGCCGCGATGTAGAGTTGAATTATCTAATAGTTGCGCAAGAGCATCTAAGTGTGCCACGGGCCGCGCGGAGCGTCCATCTCAGTGGACAGATTAATTGCCGGCTCATCTTTCCCGTCTAGACATGCAATTTTTGTTTTCCCATTATATCGTAAAGTATGCATTATGCAAGTTTTAAAAAATAATAAGTGATAAGTTAGGGTTGTTGACCTCATTTATGTCCTGCAATTTTTAAGAGTTGCCTTAAATGATGATATTTGTACACTTGGAGTGCTAATGAGACCATTATCATGATGATTTGGGGACATTCGCGAAAATTGTATGACAACAGATTTTGCGTCAGCAGAAATCGATGTGTACTTTTTGTTGTATGTACTCGTATACTGTATAGCTTTTGTTTGACTAAGTATATTATTTAAACAAATTATGCTAATATGAATAAATATATCAGTTAATGGATCTATGTAGGTAGGTTTGCTGTAAAATATCGACATTTCATTATAATAACGCTTTGTTTTGAGTCGTTGTCTTACAATTTTGTATTTGTATTGTACCTGGTACTGTAAATATCACATCATCCTACCACTTTTATTTAAGAATAATAAAATTGTCGGACAACAAGGGTCAATCAGTGATCAATTGTAGGTCAATGATCCATCTTTGCAAGATTGAACATCAATGAACCAGTAAGGTAGAGTCAAACAATCGACTAAAATATGCGGAGATTACTCAAAAACAATGCGTTCTCGTTATTTAAATATGAAAAAAACTGATTAACGGGGTCGATGGCTCATTTGGTAATGAATCTGTCATCTGAGCAGGGAGTTTAGGGTTAAAACAATCACATTTCGGTGTGTTTATTCGGTCTCTTAAAATTCTTCAAATGTTTGTTATATAAATGAACTGAAAGAAAAATATTAATTATGTATTCTGATAAAGTTAAAAAAAGTTAAAGGTAGAGCCTAATACTTCTTGCACTTTATTTTCCGTGATGACTAGTAAAGTTATAGTTTTTTTAAACTTTAAAAAGGTGAAGGGTCACATTCCATGTCTGTATCCATATAAAACTAGTTTAGCGTCATCGTGCACCGGATGAGCGTATAACAATTAACTTATTACCAATTCAATGAAGGGAAACACAAGCCGACTGCGCGCGCGCATCGCATCACAATTCGCGTATTCCCTCGCCTGTTTATTAGAAAACAATTAAAAATGTTACGCAGACACGTGATTGAATGAGACACTTTTCATAAATTAAGCGCGATGGTTCATTCTCACGTTTAAAATAAATAGATACGTGAAGGAATTCTCAGGTCAATACGGGACCTCCATAGGAATTCCATGTCGGCCTACAGAATGCAATTAGTATATATAGGAGGTCCATATAAGTATTGGTCATGAACAAACAAAAGATTTGCTGGGCACACAAAGAGTGCAATGCACATATAACGCAGAACGATGGCATCTAACCAACTACTAAGAAAAATAAACGACTTGATAAAAGTCATGTACATATACTGATAGTTTGATGTACCTATGTGATATGGCTAATAATATGTAATGCTGAAATAAAAGAGAGGTAGGGCATAGCGAATCTTCGCTCGAATTGAGCCGCCCGTCCGGGGAAGGACCTCCACCCTATAGAATACCGCAGTCAAATTACCTCTGGGTCGTGTTTCTGCCGGTGAGTAGGGTTTCCGGAGCTCGTGGGGGGTTAGGGTTGGGCCGGCATGGCGGTGGCAACTGACAGGTAACTGACCAGTTACTTGCCCGTTGTCACAGCGACTTGGGCTTCTCTTTCGCTTTCCATCAGGTGTAGGGAAGCCATTATGTCGAGCCACTATAAAAAAAAAAAAAAAAAAAAAAAAAAAAAAAAAAAAATGAATTGAATTGAATTAGCTCGGATTATTTATTATGCTTTAATACACGTCTCATCTCTGCTCAATTTTGGTGAAACAATATCATTGGTAAATTTTCGACAGCCTTGGCTTAATTCGCTTCTATGTAAACAAACCCTAAAGCTAACTACCGTGTAGATCTCTATCAACGAGACCTCATACGGCTGATAACTCAAAACAATGCACATGAATCACTATCTCCACACTATATTCAGTTGTGGAATGTCCACTAAGTTAGGTTGCTCCATAGATCACGTCCGAGCAATTTAACCCTGGGATAGTAACATAATTTGCTCTTACGTAAATGGTAACAGGGGTGTCGGGTCACCCCAAATTTTCGATTCAAAATATAAACACAACAGCAATGAAATATAATATTTATTCTTAATTAAACAAACAAATGGAATTTCACTATCGAGATCAAACAGTATTTAAACAGGGTTAACGAAAGAAATTGAGAAGAAATGGTGTTAGACACACAGACAACAATTTTCTTGACGGTGTTGAGGTCTTTTGCATTTGGTACAATTTTTTTTTAATTTCTTGCCTTTTTTGTCTTCAGCAATATCTTGTAAATAGCACTGAATATCAATATCACTTAGGACAGTCATAATAAAGTAAAAAAAGGGAAATAATCGTTCAGCAGAAGCAAAAAAAATGCACACGTAAATAGTACCAGGGGTGACGCAACACCCCACATGTACCTATAACTCCAGATTGGAGTCGTTTCGTTGCCACTGCGCGACGTCCTCTCATTGACCCTCCAACGAGAGGAGAATACGTAAATATGAGAGCAAGATAACTAATAATTTAATCGCAATATCGGCGGATGATTGTTCGTCTGGGGTGTTGAGGCACCCCTGTTACCGTCCCAGGGTTAATGAATTAGCCACAGCAGACGTAATGAGGACACCCGAGTGCTGGGGAAAGCCCTTGTTCTTATTCATTCTGGGATCAAATGTTGTGTAATCTTTTGGTAAATAACCGGTTTCATGTGTCACTATTTAAATTTCTATTACGTTTAGGTACGGAAAACAAAACGGCAGGTGGATTAAAACGAAAAGGAAATTTGATTAAAGTATGACCTCCATCTAGCTTTTATCGGCCGACCCCTTCTGCTAGGCTTCACGGAGAAGGCATACTTACGGCCGTATTCACAAACCTTACTGTGCGACGCGCGGACGCACAGTGTCCAACATCCTATAGGTTTTTGGGTACCTGTGCGTTCATGCGACGCATAGTAACGTTTGTGAATACGGCCGTTAGTCTCAAATTGTATGTTTTGGCCTCTCCTGCAGGCTTCCCCGTATACTTAGTTGCTATACTGGACTGTATACACCATTTCTTTATACAATATTAGTTTATTAATAATTTCCAATTGTCTCATCAGAAGTTTTGCGATAAACTCTCTAAAGTATTATGTAGAGTAATTGGTAGAGATATGAATTATTTTTGCAAACTAGAGATTAATCAATTGATAAATGTCAAGCTGGCGAAATGTCTGTTATTGTGTACCTGACATGAATAATTAATATTAGATACAGCGTCATTACGTAAACTTTTCTGACACCAAATATATTTCTATGCCTTTATAGGCAGACACAGCTGAACCCAACTATAACTATTTGTACACCATTGTAACCTGTGCTCACAAATCAAGAATTTGATTTGATTTGATTTGTCAAAATGGAAAATATTGGTACAGTAGTCAAGTAGGGTAAAAATATCGGGTAAAGCAATGAAAAACCCTAAACACTGCTACATGGTAATCAACACTTAATAATGAAATATTGTTTATTTCATTTCTCGTTACTTCTACACAAATTGTAGGTATATATTTACAACGCGCGTTATAACGATAACAGATTCAAGCGATAGTAGGTTTTATCAATAAACGAAGTAGATACGTATCATTTATACATTCTTATGTCATTCCATAATGTTTTATTTTTCTACGCCGTGTTAACGATTTGCAATGGCATTGGAAGTCTTAACCAAAAGTATATAAAAGGGATTCACAAACCGTATCAGTCGTTACAAATGTTTAAAAATCATGAAGTACCGTAACTGTGCCTGTAAATGTATTATCGATAAACATATTCAATACTCAATACTTTATAACGTGTAATTCTTTGTTTTAAATCAATTTAATAGATTGACATTATATCTACCTTTATAAGTTATACAATCTTTTATATTAGGCAAAGATTAGATTTCATTAGCTACATCGCTATCTGGTTCAACATATCTAATAACCATGATCAGAACATTTTCATAAGACATGTTTCAAATTTCATCACTTTGCTTGGACTGATTCATATTTCAAGGCAATAAGTACAATAAATATTTACACTTTTGAATGAATTTCAATCAATTGTCACGGTTGTAGTTGTTATGCCTATGTTAAGATGAAATATTACTTTTGAAACGAGCCTTATAGTTAGTTAACCTAAATAGCTTTCCTATATCATATAAGGCTCGTTTCAAAAGTAATTCTGTTATTCTAACACCCATATTCACAATCTTGTATATGAAATTTAATAACACTATGCGAAGTAAGGCATTTACAATGGCGACCGGCACTCAAGTATTGTCTATGAATAGATTTTTGGCTACTTGTGCGTCCGCGCGTCGCATAGTAACGTTGTGAATACAGGTGTAGGTAACCAACAAACTGTCTCAGTTGACAAAAGGAAATTAAAATACAATTAAGTATGTCTAGTAACCAACTCAAGGGTTAAACATTATTTGTCCTTGATAAGTACATCAGTTGGTCGTCATCGCAATTACTGGAGATTTTGATCGTGATCTAGCTATTTAATTTAAATTGGTTCACTTTGCTGCAATTATTTCACGAACAATGGCCAAATGATGGTTATTTATCTCTTTAAAATGGTTAAATTTAAACACTGCTTACCTGACTCTATGATGAATTGGTTGTTTGCACGATATATTTATTTTGTTCTTACTAATTCTAATATTCTCTTTTACTGGAATTTGGTTGATTAGAACATGAAATTGTGAACAAAACTTCTTTTTCCTAAGTACAATAATATGTATATTTCAACACAGGTACATAAGTAGATATGGCAATGCATTCAAGTTATTCAGGTGGACAGTTTTCAGAAAATTTTAATTGTCTATTCCCATAGTTTTTCATATAAGTAATTGGTTCTGATTTGTAAGACCCTGTGAGACGTCATTAACTTATGAAATAATTTTGCTCTTTACTTCATGAAACTCTTTGTGGTTAGGTAAGCTGGGTACGAGTAAATCTGGTTCCTATATAAAGTTTTCCAATATCAAGTGGTATGTAGTCTACTATTATTAACATATACACGACATTAATTATTATGTAGTACATTAGGCATCTACTTGCAGCTTGACGTTTCGATTGTGTTGCAATAATCGTGGTCACAAGTGGAATAGAAGCTGGTGGTTCCTTCAGTTTTGGTGGGATTGTAGATCTTCTGCTACACTCACATTGTCGATTGTTGTATTACTGTTTAATATAATACTTAGACTTACTTAATCCGGAATACCAAGATCACATGTGTTGAAGCAGATAGAATATTCGGGAGATAACCTGATAAGTATTAGTCGCTAAAACATGTTCTACCGATCATGAGTCACAATTCAAACATTGTAATGGAAAAAGCGTAGTGATCGACTCACGTACCTCATGTCTCGGACCACGGACGTGTCAACATTACGGGGACGTTTAACGGAACTGCACTTTCTGTTGCAACCATAAAACAAATCGTAAACCAACGAGAATGTTCCTCGTCACAGCTTATGAAATAAGGTTAAAAAGTATTAAGTTTTTATATAAGTTGTCGAATGGCGGACACGGGATAATGTTGGCGGCAATTGACTCACCACCGTCCCAAGTGGAGGAAGCTGAGCAGGAAACTGGACCGAGAGCTCTGAGGCCAAGATTTTGGATGCAAAGGGGATTAAACGCTAAGATGATGATGAATAGCGGATACCTACTTCACGCCTATATGGTTTAACGTGATTATTTTCATTAAGGTTAAGGCGTTACGGACGCATTGACGCCTCGCTGACCTTCCGCACCAACGAAAATGAATATATAGGAAGCATATTTGAATAACGGCTGTCAAAGCGACATTTCAGTGAGACTGAAACCAGAATTTAATTTAAGCTGCTTATTGCTTACAAGCATAAATTATAAAACATACCTTCTATGTCACTTACTAAGATTAGCTTTCTTCAAAATAAATCGCCAACAAAAATCAATTATGTAGGTACTTATCTACTCAAAAAAGTTAATTTTACATACCTATCCCTTAAATATTTCCTTCTGATCCGAGAGTCGTGGGTTCGATTCCCACCCGGGACAAACATTCGTGTGATGAACACTTGTGTTTGTTCCGTGTCTGGGTGTTAATATTTGTATTTAAGTATTTATTTATTTGTGGTACCTCTGATACCCATAACACAAGTGCTTAAGCTACTTACTTTGGGATCGGAGCAATGTATGTGATGTTGTCTGATATTTATTTATTTATAAATATGCTGAACAAGGTCTGGATCTCAAATTAGGTAATATCTGCTTAGGAGTAGGAAGCGACTTTAATGAAGCAACTTAATGCATTAATTCAGGGATTATGTACAGTCTTCTATAATATTGTGCTCCCGTTCGTAAATTAAAAGATCAATTCTTTAGACTTGTCATTGAGATTCACCTACAGCGTGAATTAGCAATCAATTTATCTAAGCATATGTAAATAGATGTGCATGCATCATTGATTTAAGACAAAGGTTTAAAAAAAGTTTAAGCAATCACGCACAAAACATGAAGGATATCCTTGAAAACAATAGCTAATTATCTAGAGGAACGAAAAACATACTCGTAGCTGTAAAGATGAAATAAAAATAAGAAAATCATTATAAAATCGCCAGAAAAAGAAAAAGAAAGAGAATTTATTCTTAAAAATATTTGCTTTTGACATTAAACAAAATATGCTCTTTTCAAATACATAATTACAAAAATCTTAATTAAATCTTCAAGTCAAACATTTTACAACATTTGGTGCACACAAACGAGGGCTGGAAAATTGTTTCAGGAAAACTATTTTTATACAATGACAGATACGTGTATGTATGTTATGTATGTGCTTTTGTGAGTTTTGAAATAACGAATTATAATAATAATAACCCAAGACATGCCACGCTGGGCCACACAGCGCCACCAAGCCCCAAACTAAGCCGAAGCTTGTACTATGGGTACTAGACAACTGATAAACTTACTTAGATACATTTTTTTTTGTAAATAAATACATATTATACATAGAAAACACCCAGACCAATACAAACAGACATGTTCATGCACACAAATGTTTGCAATGTGCGGGGATCGAACCCACGACCCTTGGCTCAGAAGGCAGAGGTCACTACCAATTGAGCCACCGAGCCTGTCGAGCCAATTGAAGCGATATAAATACATTCTTCTGCTAACGTTAAGTAACTAGTTGTTAGCCACAAGCCTGCGGTCTAGTGGTTACAAGTATAAATGGCTGTGGGAACCTTGGGTTCAATGCTCAGGTTAATGAGGGCCACACTTTGCCGGTCGTCATACTTCGTAAAAGGATCGAGATACATTACTAGTGATGGCCTATCATTTATGTATGTTACATATTTTTACGCAAAGATTTCAGTGGGCAAACTTAGGTGAAGGCCCAGCTGTGGGACAATAATAAAAAGCTGTATTTATTATTATTATTTGAATACATACAATTTGTTTACTTTAAAGACGTTGCAATCAATCACGCATCAGCCTCTTGCAGTCCACTGCTGGACATAGGCCTCTCCAATCGTTCCTCACTTTTTTCGGTCCTGGGCTTCTCGCATCCAGCACTTGTGCTGACAAGACGGTATCAACTCCAGAATTCGTTTACTTCAACGGTTGTCTGCGTCAGATATGGCAATCTGTTGATAATTAAAAATAAAATGATGTCCCATACAATGATTCCCCAATTAGAAAGTTTGTATCCTGAATTGCTCCGACTGGGAATCGAACCCGGAACCTGTCTTTTATTTTAAAGGCATATAAAACAAATGTTAATACCTTCGGTTATAGTATCTTTGTTGGTGCTTGGCTTAATTTTATTACACTTGATCGTAAAGTTTTATGCAGCTTTTTCATCAGGCTTTTGTTTTTTATCGTAAAAATTCACGAAAATATAAGTACATATCAGATGATTACTTATTCTTATTTTGCACCATTTTGATTAAAAACGGTCTTTTTATAATCCCTGTTTATTTGGGTCTAAAATATGAAAAATGGCCTTATTTTAGAATAGGTATGTAAATAGTATACAACACAAAGCAATAATAACAATTATTACAATGCAAAAGTAGATAATACCAATAACCAGTTTTATAAATGTTTCTTTGAGTTCTTTCATTAGCACGAGCCTCTTATCTCTTTACGAAATTGCATGTTAACGTCGGGACTCAAAGAAACAATTAAGGTGTCAAGTGAAACCACCGATCAAGGTTGCAGACATGACGCCACGATTAATTTAAAAAAATAGAAATTGTGATAAAAAGTACAACGTTCGTGCGGCGATGTCACGCTGCGTTTAGTTCCGTTGCAGCTACGTTTTTAGGGTTCATTGTCATAGAAAAAACCTTCATAGGAACATGTCATTATCTGCTAGTTAATATGCTCATTTGTCTGCTAGAAAAAGTAAATTTATATTTTCTTCCGTGTGCATAAAAAATACTCATAAGCACCCCATTTATTCCCGTGGGTAGGTATAGGTAAAGTCCAAGAATGAGGCAACTAAAGAGTGATTGATTTGGTTATTCTTAGGTTGTCGCAGTGAATCATTTAAAAAAAAAACTACCTATGTCTAAGAAAAATAATTAATACTCTTATTTACATAGTATACTCTTATATATATATACTCTTGTATATACGAATATTTTTTTCTAGGGGTGAGAGCCTTCCGCTCCCCCAACAGTCCGGTGATGATGACAAGGCCGGCCTGGCCATCATCGTAGTCATTTAGAAAAAAAAATACGAATATTTAATAATGAATTTAAATTAAACAGACTTTGGTATTTGAATCTCAACTTTTAAGACCATGGGGTCCATATAATTAGTAATAAGTATTCAAAATTACAACACAGTACAAACATTTGTGTTCATGAACATTTCTGTTTGTATTGGTCTGGGTGTTTTCTATGTATAATATGTATTTATTTACAAAAAAAAATGTATCTAAGTAAGTTTATCAGTTGTCTAGTACCCATAGTACAAGCTTCGGCTTAGTTTGGGGCTAGGTGGCGCTGTGTGGCCCAGCGTGGCATGTCTTGGGTTATTTATTTATTATTTATTTATTTAAAAAAATTAACGTAGTCAATAAGTAAGCAGGTTAATTCTAATTTTCGTCATCGTTTCATTTCAATTTCATACATGGGTATGGTTGTTTTAATGATCATATTGAAATATATATGTATGATTACGCGAGAAACTGTAGGTAAATATATGTATGATTACGCGAGAAACTGTAACTGCAATGTACCTACAGTTTCTCGCGAAGGTGAAGTTTTGTGCACGATGTCATAGCACGAGCGGCTTTGCGAGTGAAATAATTAATGCGCACGTTCATAGACTCTAACGCTCTAACATCACCTTTTTATCACCATGTTTAGATTAGTCACAGTACATTAAAGTCAGATTAGGAAAATCTACTAATTTACCTAACGAGTCTGTTACTGCATAGCGTGTAGATAGACAGATAAGAGTGAATTTAATTTGTTTCTCGCCGTATGTGGAATAAAAATAGCATTTGATACTGTTTGACCAGAAATACCTACCTAATTAGTAATTTTGTCTTACAACCTGCATGTCCAACCTGACGTCTCACTATAACTATGGAAAACGATTGGTGGGTAAATCCGACCATCGAACGATCCCTGGTTTGTTCGTTCGATTTATCTTCGTTCTTTTACTTCATGTGCCACGTACCACCTGTGCCAGTAGCTAATTGTATCTAACATTGCTATTAATGCTACTTTATGTAACTAAATTTAGAATATAGAAAGGACCACATTGATATCTGTAACCGATATACGATCACTGACTGTGTTTTTGAGTATCTTTCGCATGACTGGCTCCTTAGCAGCTTAGGTACATCCAAAGAAACCCACTTGGCATGACCATAGTCGTGCATCGATAGGACTTCGGGATTTCCACATGAAATATTCTTAGATCAAGGATCAAGGAACTGTAGAACATGTTATCATAGCAATTTAATTTAAATCATTATGGTGTAATCTAATCAACGTGGTATGAAAATTGGATAAAGGTTACCAAGAAACAATCAATTTATTGTATGGGAATTAAATTTCTATTTCCAATGGTCTGCTGTTGGAGGGAAAGCTTGGCTCGTATGTAATTTGTAATTCAGTTTTATGGGGTTTAAGTTTTTAAAACATTTTCTAGTCATTGTCTGATATTAAACGTACGTACCTACACGTGATAGTATAAGATGCATTCTAGAGGTATATATTCTTGTATATCTGTCTCTCTGGATCTTAATACATTATGAAGTTGTTTGTTTAAAGGTAAACCGAAACAATTCGACATATTTTAATAATAATTATATTATCGGTTTAAAGTTTAAGAACTTGAATTATTGCGCCCTCCCGCTGGTGGATAGTACCTAAGATTTCTTTCATTAGCTCTATTTTTTAAATAAACTTTATTACTTTCATAACAAGGTTGTCCGATTTTTGAATAAAAATAAAAAGATAAAGTGTATGTGGAGTACACTGAATAATTTGTGTATGAGATATTAAAATAACTAAAGCTTATGTAAGCGAAGATACGGCAAGGAGGCTACTTGTCCGCGCTCTACATAATTGAATATTAAAGAAGTAGGTATCACAACTACATTACATTCACAATAAAGTCACATTTTCCTTTAGATTACGTTAAGTTATTCCATTACGGTTTATTCACCCCAATCATATCGTAAATAAAACATAATCTACGGTATATTATCTTACAAATCTTACAATAAACGGACGTTATCATAATCTTGGCATATGAATATCTACATTTTCGTTATACGTTACCAACGACAGATACTGTAACGGTTTACGAAAACAATCGAGAGATATACATTTATTTATCGGCTTAAAATGAATATCTATATTTTCGCTTATCAAGATAATATGTGTTCTTTTTGAAAAGTCCGACTTACGCGTTGCGTTTCCTGCAGGCTAAGGTTACTCGATCAATAATGATACGGATAGCAAGATCTTTTGAGTGGTTTACACTACCTATGTAGGTGAGTGTAAGTAAATATTAGTTACGAAATCCATACTTAATATTATAAATGGGAAAGTGTGTCTGTCTGTCTGTATGTTTGTCTTTCTTTCATGGCAATTCGGAGCGACGAATGACGTGATTTTTTAAGTGGAGAGTTGAAGGGATGGAGAGTAACATAGGCTACTTTTTGCCCCTTTCTAACCCCCCGCTTCCCTAAAATGGGGGGCAACGCGAGCGAAGCCGCGGGCACAGCTAGAAAAATAAAAAAAATTTATGCAAAAGATGTTCCCATGTGTAGTAATTAATAGGTAGGTACGACTGTCGTACGTGATGGCATTTGCCAATCACATTGCGGGGATCTCTTGTGATAATTGATCTTCACTATACATGTATATATATATATTAATTTGCACACTTAGCCACACAGTTCATCACATATCAAGTTGAAATAATGAAATGTTTCATCATCATCACATCATCATTAGCCTTCAAACATCTTTGGGCGGATTTGCTTGGCTTGGTATGAAATGGTTAATGAACACTAATGCCTTTGATACTTACGGCCTTATTCACAAACGTTACTATGCATCGCACGAACGCACAGGTACCGAAAAACGTATAGGATTTTAGGCACTGTGCGTCCGCGCGTCGCATAGTAACGTTTATGAATGCGGCCGTTAGTGGTTTGGGTAGTAAAACATGGTCTGTTGGTACTTGGTAATTTGTGCATCAACAATAGGGAAAAATTACAGAACACACAAATAGCTATACCAACATCAATGCACTATACAAAAAGATTCTGACGACTGAAGCGGTGCGGTAATGTACTTATCTACAGTAGATTTTTAGATTCAAAGTCGGTACGTTATCATATCGCGTCCGTCAAAGAGGCGCGTCGGCTACACGTAGGTTGATGCATTGCCGTCTGTACCTAAGTAACACGTAGAATATGTAACAGACACCAAACAGATGACGACAACACACCAGGCGGGCGCTTTGTGCGAATCTACCAAAATGTGCGTTGATTATGCATGAGCGAGACAAACGTAATCTGTGTACTGACGAACAAGTAATTATTTAAGTTATTTCTGCATACGGATCGTTATTTTATATATGTATATACGTGTCACTTCTAGATTCTAGTATAAAATAGCGCGTAGAGGACATTAATTCTTGTGCGCTAGCTGCGTGTGTCATCGCTTTGAGATTCCTTTGCGTAGCCATCAAAACTTTCGAAAACTTTTCTTTGCATGCGTTCCTTTCTTCCTATACGTAGTTGTAATGTATAGTCCATGGTTCAAGTCGGTGGGTCTGTATATTACCAAAAATCTATGCACGTAGGTATTCAGGTACCTACTAGAGAACATAATTATTGACTGCACTTGCATATCTTTAAAAACTTAGATCCTTAAACAGTGGCATAGATTCATTATTATGACATTTAATACATGACAATGTGAGATTCCATAGAATGCTAGGACTATGCCACGCCATCCATTCAAAAATGTGAAAGCTAACCTTTGCTAATATGACTGCACCAAATCAGGAAGATAGGCAATGTATAGGACTAAGTACATAGATACTTTTTCATTGAGGTAAGACAATTTGCCTTCTGAAATAGCATTCGATGAAAAAATTTATATCTAACATGATATATGCATGTACACCTGTAATATTACATAATGGAACTCCATAATAAAACTATATCTTATCATAATTAAGGTTTACAGCAATCTAACGGTACTTATTCGACGAGTAGTATCGCAGTATCTATCGCAGTATCCACTGATCGAATATATGTAGATTTATTATTAAAATTCAGGAACTCAAAAAACATTGATAACATTTGGAATAACAACATTGACCATAATTAGGTAATTAGTAACATATAAATCGATTAGCCCACATATCGCGAGCCCAATTTTTATTCATCGATCGGTACCGATAAATTCCAGGCCACCAGTTGTCTGAATATGACCGCAGATTAAGCAACAGCGTCCCACTTCCGACGTGACGTGTTCGCTATCCCTCTCACATTCAACGACTTGTTTATATAAAAATTACGAGAACACGTGTTTATTTTCTTCACGGTACCATACATTTGTATGTCGAGAGTTCGATGCGAGATAGGGCTGAGGAAACACTTTTAAAACAAAATGTCTTTCTCGTCATGTTGTCTTATTTTTTAGAACTTGAGAGCTAACGCTAGTTTTCGAGTGTATAATAATAACCCAAGATAATAATAAATAATAACCCAAGACATGCCACGCTGGGCCACACAGCGCCACCTAGCCCCAAACTAAGCCGAAGCTTGTACTATGGGTACTAGACAACTGATAAACTATAATATAAGTAAGTAGAACTACAATAGGTAATACTTTACTTTGGTAAGTTAAATATTTAATTACTTGCTTAATTAAAGAAATAACTGCTAATATTACCTACTTAACAATGCTGTATAACGTTTTGTTTTATGATTGTAACATGCGTAATTATTAACTCATGAAAATTAATTACTGTAAACTCGTATTTTAGACATGATTTGTTGAAACATTTTTTAGGAGCTCCGATGAATGATCGTGTTGTTTCATTATCGTTGTCAAGGATTTAAAACAGGTCCGTCTATAAATCAATATCTAGTATTTTATAAAGGTCATAGATAATTCTACTATAGGGGAGAGTTGGCAAATACCGAGCCCCTAAGGGCCGACGGCCATAACTAAGCTCTGGTTTGAATTACAGTATACTGCTCGCTATTTATAAGAAGGATATTTATTAAGCTACACTTAAGTACTTTTCTAATTTAAAATTATGCAATAATTTAAGATATATTGAGAATTTTGTAAAAAATGGGAAAACGCGATATTAACAAACAGGTCTGAAAATATCGTGCCCCGGTGTTGATAAAACCGTGACCCGGTTGATAAAACCGTGCCAATAATTTTAAATACTTTTTTAAATATTATAAGTACACTATACATAAAAAATTAAGGTATCGTTAGGTGATAGATATATTAAATAAGAAGTCTAAAAATATTTATTATCAGAATCATCATTTATTTCACTGAAGGCTTCAAGTAACTTAAACATATAATTTTCGCTTACGAAATGGAAGAAATGAATACCATTTTTTAAATGTTTCCAGAAAAACTTAAAAGTTACTTACCTAATAAACATTTTAGGAACTTCTTTATAAGCAGACTGATGGGTAGTCTCAAACAATTTTGATTGAACACAATAAAAATATTAAAAGCCTTAAATACATATAATAACAACGTAGGTTGTTTTTTATAGTTGTCCACTTTACGTTACTTCTGATACATATTATGTAAGTTTGAATCTGTACTTCATTTTCTTTTTAGATATAGATAGATTTCGCTATAAAAATTCTCTTTGGTTACATTTTAGTTGTAAGCAGTCAACAACAATATAACTTCTTATCTTACTGATAATCACAGAAGTCGTTAATAAAGTAGAAATGTAGCTTTCCTTCCCATAAGGGATTCAGAATCTGCTTCTAACTTTAACTGATCTCTCACAGTAGATTCAGGAACATTAGTTTTGAACTGCAGTTTTTATTTTGCTTCCATTTCTCACAGCTTCTAAAGCCCCGTTCATATGTATCATCTGGATTCCAGTACTTTTCTTCTTTTTTACGCCAGGATCAGTCATCTGAATCATAAAATTAATCTAGACCTATAACTTTCATAATCGAAAATTCCGCGCCTAAGATCGATAATATCGCGCCCTGGGCGCGAAATTGTCAAACTCGACTGATTTGTTTTCTAATATCTAAAATAAGGAGATACCTTGTGATAAGCATTGCAATGATTTGCATATATATTATGCTATATCTTAACTTCAAAATACAACAAAACACAAAACTGTATTGTAATTTAAACAAAACTTACCTCTTAATAAAGATACCACGAAAAAAATAGATGAAATTGCAATTTTCGTTAGAAGCATGTGTACCGTGTTTGGTTGCTCGGGTGAAACTGGGAGAGGTATCGGGGGGGTAGGCGTCATTAGTACAACCAGGATAATCGTCGTTTAGGTCTTTAATACGTGTAGTTTTTAAAATATGTTAGGGCGCGGAATTATCAACGGCGCGGTAATTGCCAACTCTCCCCTAGATAATGTATTTTATAAAATAGTAAACAGTAATACACGAATAAAGCATCTGAAATATCATTAATAGATTATTATCTCTACCTACTTCACGGTAGTTGATTATGCAAATTATGTTGTTCTATTATTGTAGAGCTTATTTCTAATCCACTTTGAAACTCGTATAAGGATAACGGTTAATGAAGATGGTAGTTTTACTTTACGTTAACATTCCTCTTTAAAACAACATTAGCACCATATGAAAATCTTTTAAACGTTTATATGGCAAATTAAAAAGGTGGTTCAGAACGGGAAACATGGGTGAAGTTTATGATTGCTTTCTTTTTACCAATAAATGGATTTTACTGTGTAAATATTTTTGCTACAACTGAAAAACCAGAGTCGTTAGTAAGTATTGTAATTTTGTAAGCTTTTGTCAATTTTCACTCGACATTAGCAAATTGGCGAATTGAATTGATAAAAAAGAAAAAATACTTAAAAACGTTTCCTAATAACACAATGTTTTATTTCATCAGTGAACCTGTTAAGAAGCTATTGGTAGCCCTAAACAGAGAGGAATAGAACTACGAGTTCAAGCAAAAATGACGTAATGTATTGATGTCTTGGTTAGTTAAGCACTAGCATTATGTATACCAGACCCAGTTGCATCTGATTTTAGTGTAATAAATTTGAATGTGCGCTATGCTGGCTGCATAGCAAAAGACGCTGCAAATCGAATTACAGAATCTCGTGTATTCTATAGCACAGAGGTAGACAACAGGTCGATAGCGGGATAACAATAACATATTCAACTTGAATATACGTAATTGTAAAAAATAAACATTTTGAATGTTAAGAAGTACTTAGATCGCACTGAGTTCCGCCAGTAAAGACGTCAAGATTTTGTCAGATCAAGCTACAACCCAATAGCATATCGTCTTTCTCTCATAGGGGTAGACAGACACCACGTCTTTCTATTTGCTACGATCCTGGCACACAACTTTTGCTTCGTCCACATTCATCAAACTCTTCATACATGCTCGTCGGTTTAGGGTACCTACTTAATATTTTACCTTTTTTTAGGACACTTTCTATTTGGTCATGGAATGTCCTTCTAGGTCCGATAGGTATAGTATATTTTAGTTAAATAACCGGTGTATTTGCAATCGTAATGAAGTCTATGAATTTTGACAGGTTTTTAACCGACTTCGAAAAAAGGAGAAGGTTCTCAATTCGTCTGTATGTATAATATTTTTTTTTTTTTATTTTTTTTTATGTTTGTTCACCGATATTTCCGTCAATTATGGATCGATTTCAAAAATTTTTCGACAGTTCGATAGAGGACACTTCCGAGGTGGTCCCATTATCACTAAGTCAGGATCTGATGATGGGATCCTGGAGAAATTGAGGGCAACAACCGAAAATTGTATGCTCATATGGTGTTTTTGTTACGTAATCATATTTTACTCAGGTATATGCTTCCGGGCGTCAACATCTGGTGCTGATGATGAAGCCACAGAACTCCATAACGGTTAGGAGTTAGGGGACAGTACTGACATTGGTCGATATTAAACTAGGTAGTAGTATGTACTTATGCAGGGCTAATAGGGCAGGTGATTTGGTAAGTGATATGCTTGATTCTAGATCGCAAAATCTTCACTTGACTTAAAGCAAAATTTTTCATTCCTAAGTAAAACTCTTAAAGACCTTAATTAGCCTTTACTCAAGGTCACAGCACATCAACGCAACTAAAAATAGTGAAATAAAATTATTTTTAAAAAAAATTTAAACCGACTTCAAAAAAAACACAAACGACTAAAACTAAAAAGCGATAAATAACGTAAGTAATTCTATCCTTAATACATAATTATTTAAATATTACAATTATCACTTATTTTTGAAGTCGGTGCCAGCCAAACAAATAAATGTATATTGTCGTGTGGATTTGCCGGCCGCGCGCGTCATACCTACAACAACAGTCTACGTTAGCTACCGAGAGGCTGGCACCGACTTCAAAAATAAGTGATAATTGTAATATTTAAATAATTATGTATTAAGGATAGAATTACTTACGTTATTTATCGCTTTTTAGTTTTAGTCGTTTTTTAGTTCTTTACTTCTCCATATCAGCGCAACAGCTCTCGTCGAATTGGTGAAGGTTAGCTCGCTCAGTCAATATCACAAAACAACCGATTAAAAGTCTCCAAGGTGAAAAAAGAAACGCACATGTAAGAAATTGTAATCCGTTCAAACGACAATAAAAGTTCTAAGTTAATTTTATCCGTATCTACGTGTACCTAACTGAATAATCACTACATAATATAAAACAAAGATCTTTAAAACTAGGCAACGAATTTTGATGCGGTGTTTTTTAATAGATAAAATGATTCAAGAGGAAGGTTTACATGTATAATACAGAAGCGAAGCGAGTTGCTAGTAGACAATAAACTGTTAACCATTAATCTTGCGGTACACAACAATTGCTTAAGATTTCAATAACGGTCGTGATTCACCCGCACTTGACCGATGGTATCGTAATGTAATGCCGGCTAATGTTCTTGATAGTCGAATGTAACGTGTAACATAGTGGGCTCCAAGGTCAGGAGACAACGCATTGTGGCCGCAATCTAGTGAACGACAGTGTACCATCATTATTTTGAACGCAAATGACGCCACATTAAAGGGTAGACTTCAGTGTACCGTGTGCACTGGACTCGTATTTACGTCTGGTTTTAATTAGATATGCGTCATCATTAACCTACTAAGTAAACGTCCACTGCTGGACATAGGCCTCTCCCAATGACAATTGGGCGATGGGCCTTAGGAACTTGAATATTGAACTTTACTTTATTTGAACTTAGACTTAGAAATTGAGCTATAGATAGATAGATATTCTTTATTGCACACCATACAGTTGGCATTAAACTATCAAAACAATCCTATTCCTTAATTTAGTATCGTTCCAATCATTATTTGTCAACATCGTAACTTTCCGGGATACAAAATGCCCACAAACGAGATAAAAATTAAGATGAAGTTAGAAAAAATGACGTCGGGTAGACCCCCCGGTCTACGTTCAGCAGCGGATGCCAATGGGTTGATTGATTGATTGAAGAAGTTACTGTGTTTCAGTCACAAATTTAACATTTCAGGACAATTTTCTTAACTAATCGTTTAAGTAATATTTTCTTTCGATCAGAAGCAAAGGTCCCGTTAAACTTTATTTTAGTCTATAACATGAGATTCCTACTGACAAAGTTATAGTATAACTGTAGTATAACTTCACTGTATTCACACATCGCAGATCATGATCTGTCATCATGATCATGTACTTCATGAAGTAGAGTAAACATAGTGTCATGTTTCTCTTTGGTGCATACAAAATTTAGGTAGGTACATACATATCGGTGCACAAAATGTGTGAGCTCACATATTATACCTAGGTAGTTTTTCAGCGAGAACTGGTGATATTTATAGCCTATTCGAAGGATCATAAGTCGTTAGTTACCTACGTACTGTTGCATCTTTAGTGTAGTCTTACGAGTTGCGTAAGTTCACCACTTAGTGTATTGTGTGTGTATAACATCATTCATGATCTTGCTCTCATTACCTACTCTATAATACAAGCCGGAAGAGTAGTATTCTTCATTAGGTACATTGTACGTTTCATTCTAAAAACAAGTATTGCACAGTTTATTACAAATACCGGATACCCGGTTGATCAATAAAACTGTTAATTCAGCTAAGATTATTCAGTATAATTTCATAATATGCACACGGGAGTGTACCAGCCAAGTTCCAGTCAAGAGATTTTATTTAATGGAAGTTACAGTTCTTTGAGAAATCCGACCATTGTCTGTGTTCATTCTATGCACAACGAACTTTCCTAGCGTATGATTAGTCAATTAACGATAGGTACTTGTGAGACATGTTTCTCGTGTTGTGTTGCAAGTTAGCAATGTCTAGATAGTTTTTACATTAGATTTCGCAAAGGCTATGTCTAACTTCAATCTAGACTACCGAATGTACTTCGAATTCTAATTACTGCTAATTTCACACACTGCATATGCAAAGTACCTACATACTGTCATGAACTTTAGGAAATAAAAAATCACAGATAACATTTTTTGGCAACAAACCATTGAAACGTTCACACATAAATGCTATTGACCTAAATAGAATTATGTACAAAATTAGTGAATCAAAACGAATACCTACATCTAATATAGCCACAATATTGATTACATTGGTTACATTATTACAGTTACTGAGTGGAAATATTATACAATTCAACATTGAATGATCTTTAGAACTGTTTTGATCGGAACAAGTTTCTTGCGTAATGTTTGATGTTGAATTGAGCTGAAGGTAAAAGTATTTCACACAGAGTAATCTGGGACGACGACCGTATTTATTTTTATTTTTCCTGGCAAATGCAATGAATGTCATATTTATTGTTTTAAACTTTTATGGATATTTGCATTATTGTGAATTGCACTGTTCTAAATAACCATTGTGTACCTATTGTTAATTATTTATGCACACGTTGCTAATAATTCCTGTTTTTTTTAATGCTTTTCTTCTGACTGAATGTGGTGAATCTACTTATGAATTTAATCGGACTTGTCTCCTGCGTTTGACTAAAGTTTGATTTTATAAAAGGTATGCACAACCGGTGGCATTCCCATATCACTATATGAAGCAGGGCATATTAGTTATGTATGAATTTTTGGCTTGACAAATATTATTTCAAAGGAACGTTAACATACCTAATTGTTCAATATAGGTAAATCTTTAATTACAATTTTATTAGCGAAGATGATAATATGTAGAGACAGCAACGACGTTGAGCTTGTTCTAAAATTAAAATAATAATAACCTATTGTTAGTAGAACCAAAAGAAAATTGTCAGTCGTTTTCAAAAATCACATCAAAAATAGACCAGACCATACCTACTTCATGGATTTCATCAAATTGAATATTTAAAAAGTCTTTTGTATAAAATTAGAATTTATGAAAAATACAGTTCGGTAAGCATTATCCTACCTAAGAAGTCGGCAAGAAACTCGTGCAAATAGTTGCTCTTTTCAATGAAGTGTTTACATTATACATACTTATATCACATTTACTTTTGTTGTTGTCTATGAAAAAAGTAATTGTTCGATACGGTCTCAAATGTTAGCGTGAGCATACATAATCCCATTTTGTTTGAACAAACGCTTTACATTTGAAAAGTTACGTGCTCCTCTGTATTGTCTATAGCTGTCAATAGAGTAAAACAATGGAAGTTGGAAAACATCCACATTAATTTGAATGATAATGTGGCACCGTGAACATCGATTACATTTATTATTGTACTGAATAAATTTATATTTAAAATGACTCTTTTATAATTACTAGTAAGTAATTTATTGACTTAGTGGGTATATTTATTACTTAACACCTGCGTCATTAGGATGAGGAATTTTAACTGATGGTTAGCTACTTATATATTAAACATTCTGAAAACTGTTTTATGAAGTAAAATCATTAAAGGAGGATTTTGGAGGATTTTGGAGGTAATTTCTTAGCATAAAACTAAGAGATGCCACGCTGGGCCACACAGTGTTACATAGTCCCAAATTAAGCCGAAGCTTGTACTATGTGTATATGAGACAACTGATAAACTTAGTTAGATCGGTTTTTTTTTCTAAATAAACACTTAGCAAACACATAGCAAACACCAAAACCAATACAGACAAGTCCATAAATGAAAGTCAAATAAGAAGCACGGTATACGGAGGTAACCTGTACCTACATATATGTAGTATGAAGAATCGTATTCCTACTAACACTGAAATTATTTCATTGTAGCCTTTTTTCTAAATAACCTAAATAATTGTCACCGTCACCGGAGAAAGGAGAAAATGTCCTCTGTCTGCAATAAGTAGGTAGAGCTTAGTTATACTTAATTAAAGGTTACCTTTTCATAAATAATTAGATCTCATGTGTTGTGATGTCATAGCGATATCAAGATACATATCATTATAGAAATCATTCATACTGATATAATGCATGTATAAAATTCCAAATAGGTAGTTATTAGGTACAACAATAAATTTAGTACTGATTCCCTTGTGATTAAGTAATTAATGAAAATTATAGTTTATGCACATATGCACTTAAATCCAATATCCAATTTATTGTCGGTTGAATTATCGATCGTTTATTCTCACGGTAATTAACTTGGAATTATTAATATTTCTACAATTCATCGGTACATTTAGTCACGTACTGAAGGCACGTACCTTTGAATGATTCATCACCCGGATATCATTACTGTAAGGTATTTTTTTCATTAACTATAAGGCGAATTCACATAATTAGCGTGCTTTATACAGTGAGGGATTTCCCATAGAAAATAAACTTTTAAGTACCTACTAAGGACAGTGACTTCTAGGGCAGTACCTATACGTTATTTATTTATTTAATCGTATGGCTTTTGACAGTCGCTATTATTTAATTAACATATTGTACCTATACGTTAATTGCAATATTTGTAATCAACTACGATGTTAAAATGTCAGCTTTTACAGATACTTACAATAATTTCAGCTTGACTTGATAGATGAATTTGCCAAATATGTCAAAATTACAGGTGAAGTTACCAAATATGTCAAAATTACAGATGAAGTTACCAAATATGTCAAAATTACAGATGAAGTTACCAAATATGTCAAAATTACAGATGAAGTTACCAAATATGTCAAAATACATTAATTAATTAGTGAGTGGACGTTTAGTTGAAACTTTAGCGAAATTTTGTAAAAAAGTATATATATAGTGCGTAAGATTAAAAATGTTAGGGAAATTCTAGTTGGCAGGCGTAGATCGAAATTCCATTATGATCGGTTGAGTAGTCAAGGCATGAAAGCGTAACAAATAAACAAAATCACTTTTTATGATTTCTTATTACTTATTACCTTTATAATATTCATAAAAATTAAATTTGATTTTCTGATAAGTGGTAAGTTATAAGTAATAACATAAATATAAGATTGAAACTAAATAATTGACGCGAACATTTAAATGAATCACTTACCTAATAAAACTTACTTTATATCAAAAGCGCTCATAATCACTATTAAATGACTAACTTAAAAGAAGACGAGGCTATTCTTACTTGGTACTCGTAATAGTAGGTAGGTATATCTTTTATTTTCAAGCTCCGAAATCCCTGAAAATACAAAAGCCTAATAAATCTATCTAAGAGGATAATCTTGCTCAATGCCCCGTCAATGTACTCGTACCTACCTATCTACTTACATTGTGTACCAAAGATTTATTGCCATGTTTCAACTTCATAATGATACGGGTATCAAGTCGTTACCAAAGAATAAAAACTGATGATGTCAACTTTAGTAATGTTGTTTATTGTCTATGGGCATTTGGCTTATGAACTCTTGATCATAAATGACTGTTGATGTTCAAGTCATTGTGCATGTTACAATGTGTGGAAATTATTCGTCTCTCATACATTTGCTAAAAATATTAACACAATCATCGTAATCATCCGAAAGTTGTCCACCGCTGGGCATGCGTCCCTACAGATTTCCGTAATGTCCGATTGTAAGCAGACTTCTCTCTTACTACTCTCTACTCTATCTACTTATCCATTTCGTTGATTGGGGGTCCACGCTGCGTTTTAATTATTTATGCCGATTCGTAGTATAGGTATCTCATTAGTCTCATTCAAAATATCCCTTAACATATTTCCTACTGTTCTTTATAGGTACACCTATTCATAGCAACTGATCATATAGTGCTTATAGACAGTTAAATGTTATGCACCAGCGCTTCCGGGCGGATGCCGGATCGATGCAATGGCTGAGATTAAAGCTCTGCGCAATACACGTCTAGAGACGAGTTCGCCCTCTTAGGAGTGACTTAGGGTTTCATTGCAATTCTCCGTGAGAAGAAAACCACTGGATAATTTTTAAGTTTATACAATGTGCATTTTCGGGAGCGGACTAAAATAACAAAGAGCAATGAACTTACAAAACACTTATTTTCAAAATGCAATGAACTAACAAAAGCTGTACAATATACTTATATGTAGGTACAAGTAAAGTGTAGCCGGAACGTAAAGTGTATTGAGTGAGTGAGGCATTTTTTTTCAGTAAACCCACATTTGAATATTCAAGAACCACATAAAACATTATTCGGTCTATTTTAAAGTTAGCTGAAGGCTGCTTCTATGCTTCGCTTCAGTGTCAGTCTTTAGACAAGCTCATTAGCATGACCTAACTCTTAAGAGCTAGGTCATTACTAGAGCTAGGTATTCATACACTAACTACTTAATACCGACATTATTGCTAGGTGATACTTAAATGAATATGGTCTTTAATAATGTTTAAGCAGAATTTTAATTATATCGCTATCTTTTTAAAATATGCTCATGTTTCAACCCCTATCTGCCTACAAGAAGTAGGAACCTTTTAAGTATTTTGAGTGAAACAACTCAACTCAACAATAGAATAAATTCTTTTTCTTTAAATTCTAATCTAATTTCAATCCATCAATCAAAACAATCAATGGACAGCCTTGTTCCTATATCCTGGGCTTCCCCTACCCAACCACTCTTCAGGTCATTAGTCCAGCGGGTTAAAGCCACATATATATGTACTTAAGTACCTATTCTTCTTCTTCTTTTCGAGTCACTGATAAACCCCTATTAGTATTATTACAGATTACAGATCACAGAAAACTTAGCAACCGAAATAGGTACCTCTGTCAGTCGCTTGGCAGAGATCCTCCAATGTGCAGGTAGTGGGGCATAATGAACTGGCGATCATATGCGACCTATTAATTTCTTTTTTTTTAAAATAAATAGTAGACAACATCACATACATTGCTCCGATCCCAAAGTAAGTAGCTTAAGCACTTGTGTTATGGGTATCAGAACAACGAAGGTACCACAAATAAATACTTAAATACAAATATAGACACCCAGACACGGGACAAACACAAGTGTTCATCACACGAATGTTTGTCCCGGGTGGGAATCGAACCTTGGTTCAGAAGGCAGGGGTCACTACCAGGCCCGCCGTAAGCGGGCGTGCAAGGCGTGCAATGCACGCGGGCGGCGCATTCAGGGGGGCGGCAAATCAGACAATCATCGACTAAAATTCAGACATTATCACCTCACAATACTAAAAAGATAATCCTTATAAAAATAATATGATGAACGGCGCCCAAATATTTCTTTTATATCGTAGCATTACATAGCGCCATCTATTGAAATTCATGAGAACAAAGTTAATCCGTATCGTGCTCTATGCGAAATAGGGAAATCCCATAGATATCATGGGGAATCCCCTTAAAACTATATTCTCATTTCTTTGTTTTTATTTATATAACACAAATGCGAAAGTGATATAAGTGAACAACAATCTTCAATTGTTTTGTTATAGCCCTAATGTGAGATCCGGAAACGGGCCAGGGTACTTATAATTAATAATATTCTGTATATTTTTGTGCGAAGTGTGAATTTAGAAAATTATTTATATTATCCGTAGGCGCAAAAAATCATAATTATGGTGTCTTTGTTTAATTAATCAGCATATGAGCGCATCATATAAACATAAAAAATAATAACTATAAAAAATTATAAAAAAAATCGGCTTTCCATACAAAATGTATGGAAAAGCCGATTTTTTTTCGCGATTTCAGTGTTGACCCCCTGGTAAAGGTTGTTCGCAATAATGGGTGGAATGATCGACCCCCTTTTGGGATTTAAGTTACTTTTGCACAAACGTACCTATACTAAACTTTTTCAAAAAAAAATCCAGGAACCGCAAAAAAGGAAAAAAAATCAAAATCAATTTCGACGGCAAAAGCGAGAAAAAGATACAGAGAAAAAAAAAACTAGCGGGGGTCTCTTGAGAATTTTTTTAGCAAACCAGAAAATAGGGACTCTGAATGTCAAGAGAATGTTGACGTACTTAATACCTATACCTACCTACATAATATGTATAAACTGCACCTTTCTTGCCTTCATTTTTTCATTTAAATGTCGTATTAGTGTATCTATCTTGTATAAAATAAATTAATTTATCATAGTTTTTCACTGTAGGTACAGCATTTTTTTCACATTTTTTTAAACACCTAGGTTTTGTAGTTAGATAGGGGCGGCACGATAGGAATTGCACACCGGCGTTCAAACCGCTAGCGGCGGGCCTGGTCACTACCAATTGAGCCACCGAGCCAGTCGATTTGATGAGATACAGAACCTCAGAACGTACCAGTGTCCAACAAAAGCTTAGCCGCACAGCGCTGACAGCTGCAGCGCTGCGTTGTGCAATGCGCCGCAATAATCCTTGACGTTTATTTTCTCCTCTTTTTATCCAAGTTTCGATCTTATCCTTGGCATTCGCATGCGGTTTTTTCGTTTCCGTAAGTGAAAATACTCGATGGAAGATTAAAAATACGAATGGTGAATGGTGAATTTCGTACTACGAGTAAGTAGATATCGTGCCTACATTCAAATCATAGGCAGATCGAAGTAATATTTTTTTAAAGTACTTAAATGAGCCTACGATTGAGCGCGCTCACCCAACCAAATGTGGTGCATCCTGCCGAATAACAAACGAGGCGCTGGCAACCGACTGTTGGCGGTATAACCATCGCAATTGAAGGCGTAGCTAAATACTAAAGACCGGTGACGGGCAGCAGCGTCACCGGAGCAAGAAGCTGCGCCCTGCGATCGCCAACCCGCCTGCCCAGGGTGGCGATTATGAGTATATCCTCCAGATGTTTGCTCTAAGTGGCGAACAACTGGACAGGCCTATGTCCAGCAGTGGACTGTAATAGGCTGATGATGATGATGATGATGGCCCAAGCAAAAATAATTCGTTTTCGCCTCAAAAATCCAGGGAACATGGGACTCTAGTAAAGAGTTTCAAAGTTTACTGAACCTTAGAAATAGGGCTCCAAGATGGGCACAATGACAGGTACAAACGTTCTTTTTGTCCCACTAGTATCTGATTAGTTTACAGACAACTTTCAGCAAATCGGGGTGCGATGGTAGGTTACAAAAAGCGTATTCAATGCTAGGAGCATTCTCTAATAGTCAATCATCATTACCGATCATCATTGTGTACGGTGAGCGTACCTACAATGTAACTTAAAGATATACAGTGAAAGACAATATCATAATAAAGTACAGTATATAAAATAAACTAATACCTACGATAGATATGCTGCATATTCTTTTTATTTTAGCATTCGAACAAATAAAACTCTTATATTAAATGCTAATGTAATAGTACTGAATTGTCTACGTTTATAGTCACATTCCAAGACCATGACGCGAGTTGTCGAATCTAATATTCAAAATAGTAGATTAAGTTTTTATAGAATTGATGTTTACAAAACATTGATGTGGCAAAATTTTGTAAAAACCCGTGGTCAGATACCGATTGGGTCTAATAAGGAAATGAAATTGTCTTCGAATTCTACCTAAATAATCTTAAACAATCTATGATCGAATGACTCAGTCACGTATTTGACAAAAAAAAACTATTTATAAAATGCAGGAAAATAATCAAGTTTTTTATTAGATCTATTGTTTGCAAATTATTATTGAACTACTATTCTTTGTGTTTTGTTTATGTTATACATAGAGTAGATTAAGATACCATCTAATCTTGCACGAGTAAATGATTAATATTCGCAATCAGAGGTATGTACGAGTAAATATAGTCAAGTGTATAAAAACATAATTCAAAAAGCTGATGTCTTCTCTATTCAAGAACCATGGCATGATCAAGAAAAACAGTTACTTAGGGACGTTTACGATACATAGATATGACAAAGGCAATCATTAAGGTTGTTAATGAAATTAGTTAATAAGTTTCTGCACTGAACTGTACTATTCATAATGACAGACCTATTCACACATTCATATAGTAATAACAACGGTATACGGGCCACTATCGGTTAAATTTTTATCTGCATTTCAAAACAATTGCTGATGTGCAATCGCTTGAATCATACCTACTAATCAAGCAAACGCCACGGTCAAGTATAGAGGGTTAGGTACTTATTTCGAAAAAGGTCCCTAACTGAATCGCATTTTGTTTCACTTGTTATTGCGATACGATATGCATAGAATAGAATTATGTTTTAAACGGATGTAGCTGCCTAATGTGATGTGTTTCTCCTCCATCAACGTGTTGCAAAGAATTAGCCTTTGACTTTAATGATATTGAACCTAGAGATGGTATAGCGCCCTTTGCTTATAATTACAATAAGGCAATAGAATATACCTATACACCTACTTAAAAGTCATAAGTATCTCTATAATACCTACCTACCCATGTAATTAGCGAATACAAGTCGTTAAAAACTATGGTTTGTGTACAGGATTATCTTGTGTTAGCAGGAAAGACTGAACAACTTAGGCTGTAATTATATCCTAATTAGGTAGAATTTGACATCTGCAACCGTTTCAGACCAGATGATGCACATTTTAGTCTAACGCAATCTGCTCTTGCCCATATAAATAATTTAATTGCAAACAAATAGATATTCAAGTGCAGTGACCTTACATTAGTCGGTAAAATGAGTTTTGCAACACAACAAATAAAGAAACAGTGTCGTCAGATCTGCGGCTGTGTCATCAGTCAGTCACACATCTCGTCTGCAATTTAACACGTTGCTATTTCGACAAAAGTAACATGCATTGTATGTAGTCACTGACCATGTAATTAGAGATGACAGTCTGGCTCTTGTAGCGTTACATAGTTGCTAAGTCTTTTATTTTAGACGTGTCCATTACAACAGTTTTCTTACACTCAGAAATAGCTCCAAAGCCCTTCCCTAAAACATAGAAAGAGATGCTTAATCAATTACATAGAGTAAAAAATATTCCCATATTTTTGTTGCAACAAAAACGTTCGCTTCAGCTTGAGCTCGCAAATAATAGAGTTGCTATAGAGCAGCGGTTCTCAATCTTTTTTGGTGACGGAACCCTTTTGGATAGCAAAATACTTGATGGAACCCTACAATAAAACAATGGTTTTTAAGTGTATTTTTTATTAATAAGCGTAATTAGATGTAACTGTTACTTATTACTTACTTACATAACAAGTATAATAATAGTGAATCGTGATACGCCGCGTCACAACGGTCGACTAGAGAGAGGTGTTTTGATTTTTTTTCTAACTTCTTACGGAACCCCGACAGGGGTATCGCGGAACCCTAGGGTACACACTTAGAGTATGGCTGAGAAAACCATCTTTGTCCGTTTCAGCGCATTACCAAAAGTATGTAGGTACTTGTTAGATCTGAAGGAAAACTTACGTAAAGGTATTCATGAGGTGAATTACCTCGGACAACGGAGGGCGGCAAATATAGTTAAACTTGTCTTGACATTTTCGAAGTAATTTCTTAGTATTTTTTGTTGTGTCTTTCTGTTCATATTTTATGATTATTCATAAATTAGGTATCCGTTTTTATATCGACTTATCACAATGTTTGCTTTAGTTACCTTTTGTTTCTCTGTTCGCCCAACGCACTTTTGTCTTTTGTGACAACTTGTTT
The DNA here is from genome assembly GCA_031163375.1 of Conogethes punctiferalis. Lineage (NCBI taxonomy): Eukaryota > Metazoa > Arthropoda > Insecta > Lepidoptera > Crambidae > Conogethes > Conogethes punctiferalis. The sequence goes on from CM062093.1 coordinate 7,770,899, forward strand.
GGATAATCTCAAAGAAAAGGTACCTAAATTCTTCCACATTTCCATAATTTCAATTTACAATATTCATAACAATATAGGTTAAGAATGTAGTAAGTTTACTTGGTGCATGCAAGAAATTTCTTAGATATTTAATTTTGACAAGCTTTTCTTGTGTACCTTACTTTAGCGTATATAGCATACATACCTACATACGTTTACAATGGCTCTACTTAAAAGGTTTTGTTCATTTATTTGTTACGTATTGTACTACTTGATTTGCATTAATGGTAATCTTTCCGGTTTTCAATGTTTTTGTAGCACATGTCATTTCTTTTTCTCATCCTCCTAATAGTCATAATATTTAGTCTATACTGTTTACTTAGTCTGTATTAGTAATTTGGTCTATTGCGGATAGTAAGTAGTAACCAAATTATAACTCTCATTAATTCAAACATTCAGAGCTCAAATCTCTAGAAATGGATTAAAGAAATAATTAAATACAATTTCCTCGAGAAACATAAGCGTTCAATCAAACGTAGGGTTGATTAAGTGCTTGTTTTGCTAAAGAACGAAGTTATCTAATTTCTAGAGATGGAGATTTGTCCAGATGATTGAAGTGCCGATCACAAGATATATGCTTTTTCTCGGGACTTATTTAATAGCTTCTGAGAATACTTTCACTGTAGAAAGCCTAGGGTTAACGGTCTAAAGTCGGATTGGTTCCGGGCTCATGGTGTAAGTCCTATATGGTTAGCCATAAGTGATTTGTTGACATGTCGCCTAAATGGGCGTACTAAAGTTACTAAAATCATGGTACTCTCATGAAAATTTGTTCCTTGAAATCGAGGTGCAGATCAATCACTAGATTTGCGCTAGCCAAAACTTGGTAGGTACTTACTCAGTATCAGGCAAGCGAGTAGAAGTACTTTCTAATAAGTACCTAGCCATATACTAACCGTGAAGGCTATCTAAATTAGCCATTAGGTATCTACTGTACTGCACTAGTCTGGGCCAAGCAAATTGCGTAAAAGCGGGTCGCAGGTTAAAATGCCCTGCGGGAAATCTGTCTAGTAGGTACTTGGCAGTTGTTGCCCCACTCCGAGAGACATTTACGTTTTTTCTTTTAGTTACAGCAGTTTCTTATACCTGTCTAACTTAGTACCAAAAACACGTGGCCATAGAACGACCGTTTTCGATTGTTAGTGTAGAGCCATAGATTCATCCACTGAAAATCAGCTTCTTGGCTATCCATTGACATGCCATACATGACATTAACTTAGTGGGTATCCACTCAGTTAATGTAAGTAACATCTAGTTTTTAGAATATTTTATATGTAAGTTGTAGATTACATTATAGTATGTATCTAACATGTTGATTATACTCTATGGTTTATTATAATGCGCTCTAAATAAATATTTCGTTTCTTTCTATAAACAGACAAGTCCTATTAAAAAAGGTATGTAGGTACGAGCATTTTTTTAAATTTGAAATACTGTACAGTACACGGCATGAAACTTAATCCACAGTTAAGCAATAGTTCTTACACCTACCTGCCATTCATTTGTGCTTGCGTAACGATAACAGCCGATCATGTTGACCGAGACATACCTACCTTTTTTTAGTCATGCAGGAGGTTCAGGGTTTATATACCGTTGAAGATAATTATACCGATTAAATGGGCAAATACTTATTAGTCATCCGTTAATTAATAATTAACTACCTCTGTGTTATCGATTTACCCTCCTTTTAACAGATAATAGGTATCATAATATTCCCCAAATTATTCTCAATTAGGTAAGTAGGTTACTTATGTATGTCGATGGGTTTTTTTGTTTAGAAATTACTTACCTACCTACTACTAGGAAGTTGGAGGTGATACAACCCCGTGAATCGGAAAGTAATTTAAGCCGTTGGTCCATCTTTCTCCTTTCGTGACGAACATCAGATTTTGAGAGTACCTAGATGAACAGAGGGTGCACCGATGTTTCCGCACATAGGTACTTATGCAATTTATTTATTTATTTACCTATCTCCTGCGTACTTAGCTAGTCTCTTTGGAGATTGGCCGTTGTGGCCGAAATTAGGGAAAGGAGGAGACTACTTACTATTATAATTGAAGTGTTGTAAGTCTAAGAGATCTAAGTGCCGAATGTGTCATTCGGTCATTAAAGGGTTTGTAGACCCTTTAGACTTACAATAACTGGCCATGTCATTAAAACATTCTTTCTTCTTTCCAGACGTGGGCCGCCTTCAAGAGTTCGATTTCTCACTGACGCCTCTGCTGACATGCTGTGGGTTCTTCATCATGTACCTCGTGGAGGAACTAGTACACATGTACATCCACCATCGCGAGAAGAAGAACAACAAAAATACGCCACTTGTGAGAAATTTGAGTCTGCGCAGGAGTGCCGGCGCCGGCGCCAGCAATGGTGACCAGAGCGTGACCAACTCTACCGCTGACCTGATTGACCAAAAAAAGGTGAGTTTCCCTTAGATAGATAGATACTCTTTATTGCGCACCATACAATTGACTTAAATCTAGGTCTAACAGACACTTGTTGCACAATTTAGGCGGCCTTATAAGCGATCTCTTCCAGACAACCTTAGGGTAGAGGATAGTTGAAAAATAAAGGGGGGTGAGGTGAGCTACCAACTAAACCGGAATTGAGGCTAAATGATAAATATAAATACATAAATAATCATCATCATTCGCCTGCCCTGTTCCAGTGCATAATGAGCAGCACAACAGGCACCCGCGTGATGGGGGAAACCATCCACAATAGCAGTCCCAAAGAGGGTTAGCGTCAGGCAGGCGGCCGGCTATAAAATGAAAGCCAAAACGAAATGCAAAATACATAAATAATAATACATACATAAATAATATATACATAACTAATATACCTACTATATGGAATTGAAGAGGAATAGTATCTAAATTAATATTTAAAGAATAAGAATAGATTTTTAATAGAGTCAATATTGACACTGACAGCGTGTAAGGCGCATAAAAAATACAATAGAATAATTATTTTATCTATGTATTATGTAGGCTATAATTTACCTACCTATATTTTCTTTTACCTTAGCTGTCTGAAAAAAGAGGTTTAGGTAGGAGTAGGTACTATGATTGAATCATGGGACCACGCATGGGACGGAGGCTCGCTTTCAGGAGGAATTCCCCAAAATTATGTTTTCCAGACTTTAAGAAGGATAGTTCACCATAAGTTAAGCTAATAGGCAGTTTGTACCAACAAAATACCTATTTTGTTGGTACAAACTTAGCTACCAAATTTCCCCGAAAGGTGCGACTGGATACGATGATCCATGTGATAGGGTTTTGATAAGGAAGCATCCTAGGCACCATAATCTGCTGATATTAAAAAAAATACTTTAAAAGTAAACTAATGTAAACACCATCCAAATAGCACAAGAATCTAATATTTTTATTAAAATTTTCCAGGACCCCGAAATAAATAATCACCATGGTCATTCACACCACCACAGCCACATGCCCGTGGGCATGTCCGGGAGCGATGACGTCACGTCTGCCCTGCGCGGTCTGCTCATCGTTCTGGCTCTTTCAATCCACGAATTGTTTGAAGGTCTCGCTGTTGGTTTGGAATCAAGCACCTCCCATGTTTGGTAAGTAAAATGTTCGCTAACAACGTACAGTATTTTTTGTACTCAAACAGTGACATCTAGTGGTAGGTAGAAAAAGTAAAAAAGCATACTAAAGCTCTCTTAATATTAATAATTCTTCTCGACGTAAGATGGGGCTGTACGTCACTTCTCGCCTTTTTTTATTGTCTAATTAAAAATGAGAAGTACTCGTAATCTCTGAGTGCCTACACAAATTTTATAAAACAGAAACAGCATAGATAATTAAGATGCAGCACAAAAATAATTACAGCCATCCAGAATGGCATAAATTGCTGATTGATTTTGAATTGTTTACTGGCCATGAGTTGCTGACCAATTATGTAATTCTGCTGACAGATAATATTTTTCTGCTTTCAAAAATACTAATACTTTGCTAACCCGTTAAATAACACCCATTTTAAATTAATAATACATGGTTTATTTTAAAAGTGCTTACTACAAACAGTTAGGTCGGTTACCTAGTTATTTTTATCCACAATTCATAATAAAACTTTTTTTTTTTCAGGTACATGTTGGGAGCCATATCGGCACACAAGCTGGTCATTGCATTCTGCATCGGTGTGGAACTTATCGCTACCAGAACAAAGACTTGGCTGTCTATCGTGTACATCACCACGTTTGCCATCGTCTCGCCTCTGGGTATCGGCATCGGCATACTGTTGGTGGGAGGACAGGGAGCCACAGCCGCCGTATACTCCGTCATCCTACAGGGTTTGGCGTCAGGAACTCTGCTGTACGTCATCTTCTTCGAAATCTGGAAGGGCGAACGAAGCGGTCTGCTCCAATATGCCGCATCCATCATTGGTTTCTTCGTCATGTTTGGACTACAACTGCTGAGTAAGTTTAGTTTATTATTTTTTATTTGAAATAGAGTGTAGAAATAGAGTTGAATACCTATACTCTTAATCTTCTCTTAGGTTTAGCAATGTGGCCACTTGTCTGGATTCGACTCTACTTAGCAACATACCAAAGTGACATTTTGGCATAGTAATTTGAACCTATGAAATAGAGTTAATTACCTATACTCCTAATCTTCTCTTGCTATGATCATTAGAGGGTTAACCGTTATGACTAAGTTAAGACAAAAACTATGTTAACTGACGTTTTTTACTCTTCTTTTCCAGCGGGTCACTCTCACACCCATTCGCACGGCGACGACGGAGATCACGGACATTCACACGACTAGACCACACGCCACACGCTACGTATGACGATAAGAAACATAATTTATGTACTTGGACCAAAACTCTACATTTTACAATGTGATATATTTAAGGTTTCGTGGTGTAAATGATTCTCTTCTGTCTTGAAGTCCCTCAATTTATGTTTAAAAAGTATTGTCTCAATGTTGGTGCTAAAATTCCGGTTTTAACTGAAATTACAAATCTTAAAACATCTAAGTATGCCTAAAACTTGAATTAAAATGATGACAGACAGACTATTATGACCATATTACATCTAATAGGTACCAACCATGAGATCAACATTTGATTGCAGTTAATGAGTGCATCGCGATGTAGGGTAATTGTAGATTATCGGTCTATGTTTGAACCCGCTTATTATAAGATAGGTAGGTAGGTAAGCTGTATGCACAGATATGTATTGTTTAACTTGAGGGACTTCGATTTGTTCTGTTAATGTTGTAATTAATATCTACTTACGTTTAATCACACTAACTATGTATGTACTTACTTATCAGTTTTGGTAAAAAGATTCAGAACTATCAAATCAACCTTTTATGCTATTCATTTCAGGACAAATCACTGAAATTAGATGGATTTTTTTAAAGTTGTTTATTGCATTCGTTTATAAAAGATGAGTGAGTAGATATGTAATTTCACATGCAAACCGAGATTAATGCAATAACATAAACCTTCGTTATTTCTTTATCGTTACAAATAATGTAATATCTAGTCAGCAGTTAGCGATGTTGTTGGGGGGTTTTATTAATGCTTTAGACACGCAGGATGCCCTAATTCATTATTATTTTGTAAATAAAATTAGAATGTGTGAACTCGTATGTATGTACCTGGTTAATAAGATATAAAAATAAAAAACAGGTTGACATCTATGTACATAACACTATATTTATTTGAATAAAGTGCTCAAAAACGTTCGTACTAATAATTGTATAATAAGTAGATACAACCAGTTATCTATTGTTAGGTATACCTATTATCAGATGTTGCTGATAAAATTTAAATATTGCATTCGAGACCCCAATTTAATTTTAAGAACTTTGTATACTTAATTCAAGCTTTTTAACTACCTTTAATAAAAAACTAATTACAATTTGAACTGTTGATTGTCTGTGATAATGACGAGGACGATGAGTAAAATAAGCCATTAAATCTATTGTAACTAGTAATATTATAATAATAAGTACAAAACTACATTCAGGTGTGCATAGGAAGGCAGGTAAATAATTTAGTGGAACATTTTTGTTTCATTTTGTGATTTACTAGACAATATTTATATGTGGAAAAATATTTTTCTATGTTTGATAATAATAAACCATTTAAACTGTGTATCTTATTTTTATTTTAGAGTAATATCGATTAATTAGTAAAATAACGTAATTTTGGTTTCCTCGTACTTCTTTTTATAGGTACAAGATACATATAGGGAAACTATCCCCCACTCTTGTGAGGTAGGTATCTACGACACACTGTTCTTCTTTCGTTACCACAAAGAACAATTCAATACTATAAATAGGCAGGTTCTTTTCATAGTAGCTCGACATAATGGCTTCCCTACGCCTGATGAAAAGCCAAAGAGAAGCAGGGCCGTCTTTAAACTATTTGAGGCCCTGGGCACATTAGGATCATGACGCCCCTATGACCTAAATATCAGTTATCATTTGGTAATCTGGCAGAAACTAGGGGGCCCCATTCGATCACGGGGCCCTGGGCATATGCGCATTAGCGGTTTCTCTTCACATCTCGTCGTCGTCCTATTATTATTTATTTATTGATATATATTTATTTATACATGTTTATATATGTACTTATTTTTACGTAAATATATATATATATAATATACATATATAGATATTTAAAATATTATTAGTATAAGTATAGTAAATAGGTAGCTATTATGTTTATGTAAATAAGTACCTATGCTATGAATCAACATTTAAAACATTTTTTTTTTTATTCTTTATTAGTCCTTTTTTGTTTTGGGTCTTCCTAAAAGTCTCATATTTACTTATTTGTTTGTAGCACTCTACCTTCTTACTGTTTCTGCTTAGCCCAATGGTTGACTGGTAGAGAATGCCTACGCGGCATTAACCCTTTGACGACTACGGGGACACGTGTGTCCCATGCCAAAAACATAAGATAACTAAATAACTATCATGGGAATCAATGTAGTTTTATTTTAAATTGGTTTTTGATAGTATTACTTCATTATTTATTGTTGTCAATATAACATTTGACATGTCAACCATTTTCTATGGTCATGGGAAGTTGACCGTCCGCGTGGCGCGCAAAACGAAAACTTTGCGATGTTGTCTCGAGGTGTAATAATAGTTTTGAATACTTTGTATTATGATATATTTATTCGTTGGTTAGTATGTTGTATCATATGTTATTATAAAATAAATGTGCATGTCGAGTACTTTGCTACATAGCTGTGAACATAAAGGGACATCGGGGTCCCTATGGCCCGAGAGGGAATATTTTTGTATACATATTGCAGTTACATTTTTTGCTATTATCATCATCGGCTTCTCGCAACCACTGCTGGACATAGGCTCTTTCATTTGTTCGCCACTTTACTTGATCCTAGGCTTCTTCGCATCCAGCATTTACCAGTAATTTTGATCAAATTGTCGCTCCATGTACGTTTGCCGAGAAGCGGTATCAACTCTAGGACTCCTAGATATAGAAGCGGATATCGGTTCTGTGTTCTGTGGCTGATATGGCCAGTCTACTGCCCCTTCTGCTTACTAATTAGTAGAGCTATATCGATGGCCTTAGTTCTCTGTTGATCATCTTGTTTCGGATCCGATTCAGCAGAAAGATGCCGAGCATAATCCTTTCCATAGCTCGCTGAGCAATTTTCAGCTTGTGAGTTAGCCATACCGTAATTGCCCACGTTTCGGCTACGTATGTCAGAACCAATGGGACTCACAAATTGAAGATTTTCGTATTTAGGCACTGTAGGCATCGACGACAAACGCTACCCCGCCTAGCTGAATTCTTCATTATTCAATTTATCTAAAAGCAGTTTTCACCTAATTGTAATGTCTGCCCGAGATACACGTATTTTTGACCAACTACGAAGATGGCGGCGCTGTGTACAGCAAACGATTCAGGGGAACATGTTTATTGAACATGGTTTTGGTTGATAGTTTTAGCCAAGTTCATCTGTAGATGCGCATAGAAGATTCGGCCAGTTCATTCAGCATCTGTTGTAGGTTCTACAGCGGTTCTAGCATTATGACGGTGTCATCTGTAAATCGGAAGTAAGATATGTGTTCGCCATTTAGCTTGATGCTAAGTCCGTCCCAATTCAGCGTCTTGAACATATTGTCTAACTAATGCATTAGTGAACAGTTTCGGGAAATGATATCCCCTTGTCTCACTCCTTGATACAACGGAATAGGTCATGTTTGCTGATTCTGTACTTGGATGGACATGATAGGGGCTATATAGAGACATCTAATCACTGGGATGTATCGCTACTCTACTTGGTATCGGTGCAGGGTCCCAAAACAGACCAGATTTCAACACAGGGGCTGATAATGCTCTCTATTATAATTATTTTTCATTTATATTTATTACTAATTTGTAAAATAACTACCATGTTTAATTAATGAATATGTTAAAGTATGATATATTTTGTAAAACCCCCAAAAAAATTAATGAATCTTAAAAATTTAAAGAGAAGTTATACAAGCAAAAAGTGACCGTCACCGACCATAGGGACATGTGTGTCCCAGAAAAAAACTGGGAAACTATAACTTATTTCAGTATTTTGATTTAGAAATATGATTTTTAGGAGCCCTATGAACCATCCTAACTAGTTAAAATGATTGATTTACCTCCCAGAACCTTATGGTCCTGAAAGGGTTAAGTCCGCCTTTTGTACAAATTTTATGTGCAATAAAGTTTAAATAAATAAATAAATAAATAGTGCCCAATGGGAAAGAGGGGCCTGAAGAGAAGCCCAAGTCGCTGTGACAACTGGCAAGTAACTGGTTAGCCTGTCAGTTGCCACTGCCATGCCGGCCCAACCCTAACCCCCCACGAGCTCCGGAGACCCTACTCACCAGCAGAAACACGACCCGGAGGTCATTTGGCTGCGTTATTCTATAGGGAGGTTCTTCCCCGGACGGGCAGCTCAATACGAGCGAAGATTCGTTAGGCCCTACCTCTCTTAGTCTCTTAAGGCTTATCTATGTAATGTAATATACGTGTATAAAATCAGTTATAAAAAAAATGTCATCAGCTGCGATATGAGACAGTCGGCTGGGCTACCTACAGGTTCCATTCAACAGTCGGCAAAAGACAACGGATATAAATTCCATTTGTATAATTTACCAAACCTATGTACTTGTGCGATTATACATTTCGTTCGCCTAACCAGCCTGGTAGCGCAATGGTTAGACCGTTATAGCTAAAGCACGGACGATCTGAAGGGTCTGGGTTCGATTTCCGAATGGATCATTTTGGCAATTAATTCTAGGTGTCCTGGGAGTCGCCTCGAGTGATCATCATACGGTATTCATTGTACAAGAGAAAACCGTATTCTAAGACCAAATGGTAGTTAGTGCGATATCTCGCTCATTTAGGTACATTCGGAATTCCGATGCGGAATTCCGAATTGAAATTCAAGTTCGCAACAAAAATGCTCTACTTGCATACAAAGCGCTCCAGCATTTTATTATGTCAGTAGGTAGAGCATTATTTTTGTAAATATAAATTTCAATTCGGAATTCCGAATGTATGCGGCCTACCCATGAAAGTATTAAGTACTACGTACAAACTTTCATGGGCCCACCTTGTTGGAGTTACTCCGATTCATGGAAGTATTAAGTACTACGTACTTATTTATTACTTCCATGCTCTGATTTGAAACGCCCCGCGCCTGCGCGCTAGGGTAGTTTTATCAGGGCTTGGTAACGTTACCAATTTAACATTATAATAGCGGTAAGTAACGTTAATTTATAATGTTACTTTTTTTACCGGTAAAATAATTACCGGTAAGTCGGTAGCTATACTAAATTTTAACGGTAAATTATAACGGTAATTTTTACCGGAACGCAAACTTAACGTTAAGTTTCAGGTATCGATACTGCAATATAACGTTAAAAGTATCGATACCTGCTTTAGTTACCGGTAAAAGTAACGATATTTATTACGCTACTTTGCTGCGTTGCCGCTCCGCACGGTTACCTATAGCAGAGCGGCAACTTCGCGACACGAGACGCATGAGACCATGTTGGGTGGGAGCGATAGAGACAGAGAATGAATTTAATCCAAAATTAAGTAAGTAACGTTTAAACGTTTACCGATACCATCATGAAGGTAGCGGTAATTTATAACGTTAAAAATTACCGCTACTTTAGGTATCGCTACTTAAAAAAGTATCGATACCTCGGCGAGGCAAAAGTAACGTTACCATATTTTTACCGGTATTCCAAGCCCTGGTTTTATACAAAATATGGATGTGACGTCAATATGTGCACAGGTAATGTACACTCTACACCAGGGCTTGGTAACGTTACCAATTTAACATTATAATAGCGGTAAGTAACGTTAATTTATAATGTTACTTTTTTTACCGGTAAAATAATTACCGGTAAGTCGGTAGCGATACTAAATTTTAACGGTAAATTATAACGGTAATTTTTACCGGAACGAAAACTTAACGTTAAGTTTCAGGTATCGATACTGCAATATAACGTTAAAAGTATCGATACCTGCTTTAGTTACCGGTAAAAGTAACGATACTTATTACGCTACTTTGCTGCGTTGCCGCTCCGCACGGTTACCTATAGCAGAGCGGCAACTTCGCGACACGAGACGCATGAGACCATGTTGGGTGGGAGCGATAGAGACAGAGAATGAATTTAATCCAAAATTAAGTAAGTAACGTTTGAACGTTTACCGATACTTTTTACCGATACCATCATGAAGGTAGCGGTAATTTTTAACGTTAAAAATTACCGCTACTTTAGGTATCGCTACTTAAAAAAGTATCGATACCTCGGCGAGGCAAAAGTAACGTTACCATATTTTTACCGGTATTCCAAGCCCTGCTCTACACTTGACAGTTCAATGAAGTTGTCACCACACGTTAAAATAGTCATAGTGCGCCCAAGTACTCACTCTGTGGTCGTGGTCGTCGTGCATCATTGCGCTTGTAGAAACAATTTTTTGTGAGGTGTTTTTGTTGTAGAATAAATTCATTCGTTCGTAAGGATTTTTCGGTCTACTTTCACATTAGATGTGATTCTAAATCAATGTTTGCATTCTATTATTGTGATCTTGTGAAGTTTTATTAACTGGTGGATTAGGATTGAAAGTAAGTACCTAAACTAATTTCTCTAGTTGTTTACGCTGTCTAAAACACAATTTATTGGTGAGCAGTTACGTAAATAACGATATCGCCACATAATCGTGGTGATTTAAATAATTATGTTTAGAAAGCAAAATGTTGTGGGTGACATAATCGAGTTGAAAGGTGAAAATACAAGGTTGTTAACCTTGCTTCTTTAGCGAATATTACTCGAGAAAACGCTTTATTAGAAAGTTATGGACTTCGGCAGGCTGTTTGCAAGTTTGTGTTCATTAGTTGCTCCATTGGGCTCGCTGCCGACGCTTCATTTTAGTGAAATTAATTCCACATACAGCCAAGAATCAAAGACAGTGCCATTATAATAATTTAATATTGAAATATAACTTACTAACTTCTGTTAAAATGAATATGTTGATTGAATCAGCTGTGTGCTTATCAATAGCTCCTGAAAGTAAGTGAAAATTAGTATCAAACTGTTATATTCTTTCTGGGGAAATGATTGCTGGTTTGAATAATTTACATACAAGACTATACTTCAATCTTAATGCTCACATCAACTGCCCATGCCATCAGTTATCTGATCAGTGACTGTCAAACAATAAAGATATTTTTAACCGACTTCGAAAAAAGAGGAGGTTCTCATGTTGTGTCTGATTTTCAAGTACCTAGTTTAAAGGGTTGAATGAAGTGTTGTGTTTACATCATGACTAGTAGCATGAAATCATTCAGGGTTGCTAATTGAATTTCCCTTTTGCAGGTGATCAAAGATTCTTCATAAGCAGAATGTCTACATCAGGCTTAACTTCTGAGGCACAGTTGCGCTACCTACTGCAGTGGTTCGGCGAATTCAGTGAACTGCAGCGGGAGGACTTTCTGCCCGTACTCGCAGCGGCTAGAGGGGGGAAAGATGACCAGCTAGCAGCCACATTGGCAGCACTATCCTGTCAAGATAAGCCTGTTAGTTTGTTCCAATGTCGGGTGAGTTGATTTAACGGTATTCTAATCTGTTCTGTAATTAGTGAATAATGCAGTATGACTCATTTTACTAATTTAGAGAACAAAGAATTGTTTTGTTCCTTTATGCGAAGACATACACAGTACCAAGACACCTATTGAAATTTCCACAAATATTGCTGTTGTACCAGATATCGCTAATAGTATTCCTTATCTGTTTCTTTTACATTTCTTTTGCGTCTGATCAGTTGATTTGTTCAGTAAATCGAAATTGTACTTTCAGCCAGGCTCTCGATTTCAGTTGAAACCGAAACATGTTAAAATGTATATTTTTATTATAGTGAAATATAGTGCATTTTTATTATATTTCAACAAAGACCAAATATTTATATAAAAAAATATTCATGATTTCAACAAAACATTGTCTAAAATGTTTATTGCTAGTGCCATCCTTTGAAGAGATAAACCAAGTTAAAAAAGTGTTGTAATGTTAGACAATACATTAGAGGTTCTATGCCATAATTGCATAGTTCAATGTCATCCAGTGCTGGCAATTTCACAATTCTGCATGCACTGTTGATAATGCTAACAATATAAATTGTAGTACAAAGCACAAATTGTTTTACGTTTGATTCTCAAGGTAATAAGGGTCTGTCTTAGTGAATTCAATTTTGCTTTTGTCATGTAACAAAGGTATTGGGATTATATATTACTTTGCGGCTATTTATAAATTAACAGATTTCTGTAGAAATTCTTTGCCCAATTTTAAGGCATATAAAAGTATCTTTTAAAACTACGTAATATGAGAGCAGAGCCAAAACACAGGTATTCAAGCCATAATATTTTGAAATTTTTATATGAAGAAACAATCCTATACCTATATGTCTGTATATCTATATACATCATTAAAAAACACTAGCTCACTGTTGACACAAGAGAAGCTACCAACAGGTAAAGAATAAAATTCAATTAAAAGCATCTGGTAATTTTAACTTCCAGATTAAACTGTTCAATGAATGGTATCCGACATGGGCCGAGGAGGAACAGGACCGACTGATTAAAGGTGTGACAGAGATGGACTCGGACTTTGGAGAAAAGCTTCAGGATTATCTAACAAATGGACCCCCTGTCAATGGAGAGTTTAACAGCATAATTGGAGACCATTTGGCGAATGAGGAGAGAAATGACACAGAGCCAGAACAGTGGAACGGCGAGAATGTGACACAGGAAGATTCGGTGGAAGAGCAGACAATCCCCCAAGAGAATAATATTCCTGTTGAAATTGCAGCTGCCTCTTAAATTACAAGTATAGAAAATACATAAAATGAGTGAGGCCAATTTTTCAGGTAGAATTAATTGAACTAGGGTTGCAATGAACACCTAAACCTGAAATTTCTATTTATTAAACCTTTTTTACATTTTTTTTTGTTCAAATTTCGTTTCTCAGGATGAATAATATGTTTTAACTATGCAGTAATAGTCGAATAAGATCTATTTGGACATTATACTTGAAACTTACAGTATATTTTGTATTCCTACTTTGCAGCTATTATAATTCTAGTAACATATTTCAAGTATTACAATACATATTTGTATTAAATTGAAAAGGCTATATTTTCTATCATTCCATTAATTTTTTTATACATTCCATATCACAATCCATTATTTAAAGTAGAATCTCTTTTTAATGTTAAAATAATCTTATGAGAGCCTTTATTTATAGTTTTCTAGAGCCCATTAATATGGCAAGATTTTTTTAAATATTATGTGTGAAATATTTGTGTTTATTAGTTTTAGGTACACTCGTCGTTATGTGCACAATTAAATTAAATGCCAAATATGAACCTAACAGTATTTCAAAATATTATTATTCTTTCGAAACTTTTAACAGTGATTGATCAGATAACCTGTTATTATTATAGTATCAAGTAACATATTATTCAAAATGGTGAAATTTAACATTTTAAATTATGCGGGCCCTTTTATGGCATATTTCAAATACATATAAGAATTAAAATATTGATTGACACCTAAAATTGATTTCAAACTAAAACATTCCTTGTTTGGTTTGCAGTGAGAGAAACATTACAGTTCTCTAAAACGACTATTGAGTGATGTGGCCCCAAATATAAAAGATGTTGATACTAGGTAGTACAATACCTACATAATTTATTCCAATCAGTACAAAAATAGCTAGCTATTCGTGCCAATGTCAATGATTTATTTTTAGATTTAAGAATATCTAGTTTATAGTTATGTCTTTTCACTATAATATCCCATGGATTAACACTAAGCTAAAAGCATTATGCCATGATGTTGTGATAAGCAAGGATAAATTATATCAGTTAAATTTAATAAAATAAAAAAATATCTATTTCTTGGTGGGTTATTTTAAAAAATGGTGAGACTTTACAATTTTTTACTGTACCTATCTGAATTAGTTTACGACTAACAGCGTTGATGAAACGTATTTAAATATAGACTTCACTACATTGACTTAAGGATACTACATCATCTACTTTTCGGTTGCAGTAGGCTATTTTGAAATTTTCCTAATAGATTTATTCATTCCAATCATTAGGATGCAAGTAGTAATGAAATCATATAAAAGTAAAATAAAAATTTATAAATATACCAATAACAATTTTGTTAATGGGTAAAATAACCCTCTAGCATTTGATCAGATGAGCTCTAACTAGGCCTATCCAATTTATAGAGCATAATGTGTCGACTGATTTTTTTTGTGACAAATTTAAGTACACAAAATGTATTCTTGAATTTTTAAATGTATTCTTGATTCTGCATAAGAATTTCCTAATTTATAAATTAGTGTTGAGGTTCTACCTACTGTCTAGTTATAAGAAGTTTTATATTCTTATAAAATATTTATAGCCTACTTTAAAATATTATGTTTTGTGACATTTTTGTTAAAATGAAAACATTTAAAAATTTGCCGTGTCAAGTAAGAAAACATATTTTTTTGGTAGTCGAGGTGATTGTCGGTGCTGAATGAGGGGGCGGAAGAATGATACTGAATGGAAGCCATTTTAGAACTAGAAAATATTTTTATTTACACTTTGGACTTTTATTAAATAAATTTTTAAAAATCTGATCTTTTCATTTTTTTATTTGGTCACCCCTAGCGTTAACTATGATATCTCTGAGACGGTACATAGGTAGGTACTTAATGTATGAATCAACAAATGTTTGTTATCAACAGAACTACTGTATTTTACAAGGCGGTGTTGCAACAGCTATAATAATTAAGACAAATTGGATAAACAATCTCATTAGTAAATGAAACAAATAATTTAGATGTTTTATTCATAATTTATTGTCATTTCTAACAAATGCTTATTAATTGTACTTAATGTATACGCCTTCAACTGAAAGTGAGATTTGTGTCATGGCACGTTTGTGACTATACTAGGCTTTTAGTGTAAAAATGGGGTCTATTATGTGTGGCTCGTTATACATAATTGATTAAGTATGAACCATGATCATTACTTTATCCAAGGTTGAAAGTTACATGTCTTGGGGCTTATTAATTTTGTTTTCCAATATCCCATAATAATCGAGATCATATTTAGGTAGGTATAGGTACATGCCTACTCGTTATTACATAGTGTCGCAATATAACGTTTTAATTTAGATATGTTGGGCTTTTGATTGTCTTACAGTACGAGATGGTACCTAATAATCATCGAAACTTTTTCTAAATACGAACTGAAAACAAGAGATGTTGTGTGGCAAGAAAATCTAGCTTTGAACTTATCTCCGTCTATCTTTTCAAATACTATAGGTACCTTTAAGTAGGTACCTACGTCACTTCGCATGATGGTAACGCTAAATATTGATAGCAAGTTGACATCTGCATCACTTAGTGAACTACAATTCGATTGCTCAGTGTTAGAGAATTCGCCAGAGATTCGAACAATTAGCGTTATCTTTAGGGCGAAGTCTCCAATACTACAACAATATTTGTTTGTTTGGTTGATACCCAAGGTCCCGTAAGGAGTCGAGGCGTTTCACGTGTCCCGTTGGGAGCTTTCCGTTTAAATACAGAGATTTAGGGGCAGCGCAGACGACGGACTATCCGTGACGCACTTTTTAGTCTGTGATGCAATTAGGATATGCAGTAACGCACACGACGCTCAAAAATCTGTTGCGGATATTTCACAGGCTCAACGCACATCTTCGATCATTCTGTCGGCAGAGCTGTAGATACCTAGATGCTCTTTTTAAATTTTTCAGACGCAGACTCTATCGCACAAAAAGTGTGCCGTCTGCGCTGCACCTTATACAGTAGTAGGTAGATATATAAAATATCTAGGTATATAGATTTATATTTGTTTTTCTGAGAGCCACGTCTATTATCTCGACGAGTGCATTGTAAAGAATGGAAACGCCACGTCAGATGCCGCGTGTGAAACCAATGCTCTGTGAAATCGCCTTGAACGCTTAGGTAGATACTTCGGCATACCTATGTTTGTTTTTTTCGGCGGCCTGAACGAGATCTAGGCATCAAGTTTAGTTCTTCCAAGAACATAGTCTATTCTACATCGCGCCTTATTATAGTGAGTATATTTAAGAAACTATTATAGAGATTGTTCAGTCTTGGAGCTAAGGCTTTATCTTGGACAGGATCCAGTCGACGTACTGGGTAACGCGCGTGTAGACGCCCGGCCAGCCAGGGGTGCCGCAAGGCGAGGGTCCGTACGAGACCACGCCGAACACGAACCAGTTGTTGTATGGTGATACCTAGAAAATAACAAAACATTGTGTCTTTTCTCTTTGGAACGCTAAATTATCCCCGAGGTAGGGTGAGTGCGCCGGTTCGCGTCCACTGCCCAGTTCGCGTCCATTTCGCGGAAATCTCTCGAAATTAAGTAAACTAACATACCAATAAGTCGAAAAGTAATTACCGCCAATAGCTTAATATATATGACATTTATGCACATTGACAAAAGTTCCGTGCGTTCAATCAATCCTGTGTAAAAAATAATTAATGACGGCTTTTCACCAAAAGAGCTCAGACGCTAGAAAAAAAATAGTGGGCAGCAGTGTGTTTGATAGTCAATATTTTGTTGATTTATGTGTATTTTGGATACATAGCTGTTTCTAGACGTGGATAATGATCCAAGGAATTATATTAATTATGAATTTGATTATGTTTTTTATAATTAACAGTTAAAATAGGGTGGACGCGAATTAGAACACCAAATTTATAAAACTTTCATCTTGCGTCCACACTGGAATATATCAAAAATTGGCAAAAAGATCGCATTTGTTGTATGGGAGCCCCCCTTAAAAACTTATTTAATTTGTTTATAGTAGGTATATGTTGTTATAGCAGCAAAAATACATATTTTTTGAAAATTTTAACTCTCTACCTAACGAGCTTCTTGAAATAGAGCTACAAAGCTTAACCAGCTTCGTTAACAGTGATTTATTAATATATTAATAAACATTCTCATAAAAATATCATCCTTCAATTCCATATAAAAGCTGGTGGACGCGAATTGGTCCAGGTGTGGACGCGAATAGGAATTTTTGGACGCAAACTGGGCAAATCGTCTAATTCTGATGTTTATATTTTTAATAAAAAAACCACAAGGTATTTCGAACTGAACTAAATGTTACCCTAAAATAGACTATTCTACTGAACAAATGACATAAGATTTTTATTTAAATTGGTGCTGGAACATTTTTATTTTCTCCTTCAAAGTTGCCAACTGCGCTAAATGGACGCGAACTGGCGCACTCACCCTATAATTCGGTCTCCAAAAAAGTCCGGTGCACGTTCGCAACAAAAATGCTCTACTTGCATACCAAGCGCTCCAGCATTTTATAAGTAAGTAGAGCATTATTTCTGCAAATCTGAATTTTAATTCGGAATTCCGAATGTGTGCGGCCCACCGAACAGTCCCTCCCAAAGCAAAACATAAACGTGCCTTTAAAATTATCAGTTTCTTTTAGAGATACCTACCTAATTACCTAGCCACAGTTTTGGCGCTTGCATTTATTTATCGTTCTTAAGCGCCTATTCTATTTTGACGATCAGTATGTTCTGTGGTATTGAACGGTGCCTCTGACATGATGGTCGCGGGTTCGAGTACGTAAACATTTGTGCGCATGAACATGTCTGTTGTAAGTATTGGTCTGGATGTTTGCCATGTATAGATATTATAGTAGGTACCTAGCATATTTATATCGAAACAAGTACCTATCTAAAGAAGTTTATCAGTTTTCTAGTACCCATACTTAGTACAAGCTTCCGGTTAGCTTGCGATTAGATGGCGCTGTGTGATTGTCACGGACACTGCTAGCTGTATCTTCTTGTATTTGTATAAATCTACGTAGGGAAGATGTTCTGATCAAAATTGCAATTGCTGCTGGTAGCCTATATGCCTGTTCTCCCGGTTGAAGATAGGTTAGATGATCCGCGTCACCATCACTCAAGGCGCATTGGCAGTGTAGACCTCGCAGAATTTTAGTGGGTATTCTCCGTCTCGCTTCCATCTAGAGGCGGAGCAAGTCACACATAACCTGCTGCGTCCCCGAGCAGCAGGTATGCGTAAACTGCATTTGCGCCCGGTGCAACAAAAAAAGCTTACTTCTGGCCCGGCCACTGCTTAGCGTAAGGCACTTTTCTCACAGGCATGATTAACGAGTACAGCTAGAACTAGAAGCGAGTTATCGAGACGCGGGGAGCGAGTGCGTAGTTCCGATATTTGTGTAAATAAAATAAAAACGTGTACTTGCGTTACGCACTGTAGAGAAATGACCATTGGTTGTTCGTACCTTCCCCATGAGCGGTCCGCCGGAGTCTCCGCGGCAGGAGTCCTGGCCCGAGTTGCCGCCGGCGCACATCTGCCGGCCGCTGATCCGACGGTTGACGCGGCTGAACACGTTGCCGCACTGCTCGTTGCTCACCACCGGCACCGTCACCTTCAGCTTTACGTCCGATTCTGAACCTGAAGGAAATTATAGTCGGAATTAAATTAATGGTCATACGGAGTTTATTTGCATCGACACCGTATTGCCTCAAAATTTCTATTCTTTTCTTCGTTCGTTGTCTGTATTTGCTATTTCCCTCGTAGAGAATCTCCTTCGTCCTTTTAAACTCGTTATTTAGACCAGTACCTAGGTACCTAACTATAATCTAATTCCTAAAATAAGATCCTTCTATGTATGTTACATGTGCAATAATTAAATAAATAAATAATTCAAAGCCCAGTTTATCAGTCCAGTAAGTAGGTATATACCTACCTACGAGTAGATTAGATCCTGCCGCGAACTGGGATGCCAAAATAATAACGTGAAAAAAATATAAGAATAACTCGTGATTTTATAGTAGGTAGTAGGCATCTTTTCTTTTAACTGTGTTCTGATTATAGTAAAAATTAGATTATGATTATAGTTAAGGTAACTTGCATTCTTACGATCGTGCATGCTTCATTGTTGTCATTAAATAGTTGCATGCTTATTAATTGTGAGTATATTAGGATTTAGGACCTTAATCTAGAGAACATATCCAATAGAAGGGACCGTAACCAGAAGAAAACATTATCTACCAATGGGTAGATACGTTGACGTGCAAGATAGGAAATTATATCAGGCTTCAACTTCATCATGTACAAAAACAATATAGGTATATTGAAGATGTTATGCCAGAGAGTTGCATACAGGTAATAAGTTATATTTAGATAAAAGTGTTATCTTTAATCAGCACACTTCAAGGCCCACCTGATGGTTGGTAATCGTTGTTTTGGACGACTACAGAAGCGGTACCATCATTTTCTGTTGAACATTGTATAAAATAATTAAGCTATTCTTAGATTACCTACCTAAAATCTTAACATTCTAAATAGGTAACATGAAGAGTTTTCTTTAAGAATATTTTAATTTCATTATTCGCCAAAGAGTGCGATTTACTTTTTTACAATAAAATTCTTCAACAGCATTTCACAAATTTCGCAGTTATTGAATAAAATTTCTGCTCAAGAGGCATTATATTTGCTACGTTGATAGGTAAAGGCCTACTTACGAGTTTCAGTTTTTCCCCATCCGGCTACTTCCATGTCAAGGCCTTCCAAGGACACTCGACTCAGTTCATTTCCAGTGGGCAGGCAGATAGGTTTCACAAAATCTGTAATACAAATGATAATATACCTAAGTAGTAAGTAAGTAATTTGTGTGTAGGTACCAAATAAACGTATTCTATTCTATTCAAATTTTTAATACACGAACACGAGCGTTAGCTCGTTATGTTAAAACGATTCGGGTTTCGATACCAAACACAACTTCTAGTAGGTACCAGTATTTTCTTGACTAGTGGCCTCCGGTGGTCTCGGTGACATTACCAACCAATCTTAAACCAACAAGATTAGCAAATCTAGTACGTTCCACCCCGGATACCAAATTGCAAGTCGTATTGCACAATGCAAGTGAGGGCGTACCTACGAGTATAGATGAAATGGGAACAGACCATGCGTCACCTTCTGGACTGCCCTGCTTGTCCGGATACCTAGTTGTACACTCGAAGTGTAACGCTGTCCGTGCAGTTTTGGTCTCGGAAATTTTAAACGGTTGTTGTCATCGACACGACAAAAAGAACAAGCAAAATCAAAAATACCTTTATTCACATAGACTTAAAATAAGCACTTATGAATCGTCAAGTAAAAAATAATGTAAAAATATAAAAAGTAAAGTAAGAATGTGAATAAAAGCAATTTAAAAGAAGCTACCGCCGTGTTTGGAAAGTAGATTTCTACCGAGAAGAAACGGCAAGAAACTCGGTAGTTACTCTTTTTAAATCGCCAATTGTTACATGTTTTGGTATTACTAAATGTAAACTATGTGTAATACACTTACCGTTAAATTGCACATTCTGCTTGAGCCTCAAAAGAGCGATGTCATGTTGCTGGTGAATGTCGGCAGGGTCGTATTCCTCGTGAGGTATGATCCGCTCGACTACAACGTTTTGCGGGGGTCCGCTGCAGTCTTCTGCTATGCAGTCCACCGTGCTCGATGTGTTCCATTCGCCGAGGCGGACTTGAGACCTGAGGAATCGTAAGGTAAAATATAGACATCAAACATAGTTCGGTTTATCTAAACAAAAAGCGTATTCTTTGGACATAAGATGCATTTTCATTCGTCTATAACTCGATTCAACGCGTGCTGGGGGCTGGGGCTAACCGTCATTCATAATAACCCGTAATGAAATTAGTCAGTCGATAACTCGATCGATACCAGGGCGCACCCCTTGCACCTCCTGGTAGAGACGGCCCTGATCGATACAAAACATTCGGGGATTACGTTTCCTTCTAAAAATAAATGGTCGGGTCCTTTCACACCTCGTTTGCATGCGTCAGATCGATCTAAAGTACCTAATTCTTTTAGAGAAATTTGACAAAAGAGGTTGATGGTGTGCCAGGTAACTCGTTTCCCAATGTGAAGCTAGTATGCGATATAATTTTTAAAGGTGGATGTTTTGCACGACATTTTTCCTGTTTCACGTATATTGAATACTAGCTGCTGCCCGCGGCTCTGCCCGCGTGAATATTCGTATAAAACATAGCCTATGTGTTAATCTGATGTACAAACTATATTTCTGTAAAGTTTCATTAAAATCCGTTCAGTAGTTTTTGCGTGAAAGAGGAACAAACATCCATCCATCTATCCAAACAAACTTTCGCGTTTATAATATTAGTAGGAAGTAGGATTCACGTAGCTGGAACACTTACAATCTCCAGGAGGTAGGCAGATCTTCTCCTTTGACACAATGCGCTGCAGTCAGCACATATCTTGACGATATTAACACACCGCCGCAGTAAAATCCCCATCCTCTGGCTGAAAAGAAATAACGAGCCAAATATTATGAACAATACAACATTCGCTTTTCCTTATCGGGATCTAAAGACTAAGAAAGGGGCTCTTAAATAATAATTTCGCCACTGTGGACCTATGTAAGATGAGAGCGTCGGTGGCCTAGTGGATATGGCAGTTGACTTCTAAACGGATGATGATTCAAATCCCGGCACTGACTAATATGTTTTCAAATTTTAAATTCATAAATGTAGGTACGTTTATTGTACTGTTTAGAAAACATTGTGAGGAAACTTGCACAAATGTGAAGAATTCTATGGTCTGGGGTCAAGTCGACCAACTCGTATCTACTTGGCCAGCGTGGTTGACTATGGTCTAATCTCCTTACTTTAGGTTATGGTCTAGAAACCCGTTGGCAGTGGCGTAACTACAGGGTGGCATGTCGGCACAGTGCCACGAGCCCCAGCCGTAAGGGGCTCTAAAAACCCAACATTTATTATTACACATTTAGTGAAAATCCGATGAATTTGCCACGGGCCTCGACTGCCCGTTGGGGATATACTAAGTAAATAATATTTACGTTTGTCATAGCGGAGCAGCGCCATCCACGGATGTTCGTCGATGTCCGTCCTGGAGCCGCCGACGATCCTCTCGTCATTCTGAGCTCCGCACTCGTTCAAACTTGGCAGAAGACTAAGCGCGTTGCTGTTCCCATTCCTGCTCAAACCAGACTGCGACGAGGGAACACCGCCAAATTCCGGGGGGCAACATATCTGAAATGGTGAGTTTTATCTGTTGGTATTGGTATTACTGATCCGCCTGCCCCTTTTTACCATCGGACGAGCAGGAACACGGCGTGGAGACACCGCTTTATGGTCCAGGTTCCAAAAATCGTACAAAATGCTTCGCCGCGAACGGCTAAGCTATGGAACTCTTTGCCGGAGTCCGTGTTCCCTGAGAGATATAGTCCTCAGATTTTCAAGGCGAGAGTGAATCGGTTTTTGTTGGGTGAGCGCGCTCCACCTTAGACTCTAACATCGCTTAAGATCAGGCCAGTTGGGGTCAAGCGCTACCCCATTCGAATATTTAAAAAAAATGTGGGATGTAAGGGAGCGACCTATGGATGCGCCGCACAGTGGATTTTTATTGTGGTTTTCTCTACTTGGAGCGACCGGTGAAGGTAAGCCCCAGGCCCCTACCGAGAAACACGGCAGGGGTAACAGGTGGTTGATCTGTGGTTTTCTCCACTTGGGCCAACCAATGAAGGCAGACCATCGAAAGCCTAAACCTAGCCTAAGGTTTAGACTGGTTACGTGATAATTAACGTGATTAATCCCGTATGGTGATTCGCATAGGTGCTTACCATCGGCGTTTCTCCTTGGAACCCGCAGTGTAGACTTCGCAGCAGGCTCTGTAGTTGTGGGGTCACGCCTTGCAACAGTTGGTTGTACAGGTCAGGACAGTTCTCCAGTTTCATGCAGGTAGCACCACCATTGCAATTTTCTGAAATAGAGTAGAAATGTTTTGTGTTGCAAGTAGGTAGTCTTATGCGAACACGTTTCACACGTTTAACAAAATTCGTCAAAGTTGATTTCAATTAATTTAATTCATATATAAGAACACGGGAGGGACAAATGGGAGAGTTTTATATTCCAAAATTACGCGATCCGTTCAACGAACGATCTTTTTCGTGTTTGGGAGTAGGGCCCCTGCATTTGGTATCGCGTTAGCCAATTTTATTTATGAAGTATGTACTTAATAATACACCTTAAATCGGAACGGTTATACCTACCACCACTAGTCGTGTTCTTTTCTTATATAGTTATATACCTACTACAATTCTACATTCTACACTATAATTCCTTAATTTTCAGTTTAATTACATAATATATTTTCTCATGAATACCTACGGAACAGAACTAAATTTTGGTAGGTACATAAGCTTTTTCTACAAAGATGAAACGTGTCACAGGTGTGGTTGGGTTTACCCAGAGTCTTTTAATATACCTACCAAATAAATAACGACATTTATTACGGCAGTTCATTGTAGTAAAGGTATAGTTAGGTAGATTGATAGATATTATTTATTGAACAAAAAATCATTACAGGAAAGACTACAATCTTAAAATAGTAAAATTTAGACGGTCTTATCGCTAATAGCGATATCTTCCAGACAACCTTCATCATCATCATCATCAGCCTATTGCAGTCCACTGCCGGACATAGGCCTCTCTAGTTGTTCGCCACTTAGGGCAAACATCTGGAGGATATACCCATAATCGCCACGCTGGGCAGGCGGGTTGGCGATCGCAGGGCCTAGCTTCTCGCTCCGGTGACGCTGCTGCCCGTCATCAGTCTGTGGTATTTAGCTACGCCTTCAATTGTGATGGTTATACCGCCACCAGTCGGTTGCCAGCGCCTCGTTTGTTATTCGGCAGGATGCACCACGTGCAGGTGAGGTTGGCTTGGAGCGAAAAGATGATGGGTCGCTCCCTTACATCCCCAACCTTCAGGTAGATGAAATTAGTTCTACTGAAGAGATAGGTAAAATCGTGCAAAACGCAAACGTTACTAAAAACTCAAATAATAATAATATATTAAGTACCTATCTTTCGACAACAAGGTAATTGTTACAATTACTTATATTAAGTAACTAGAATGTCACTGGGATTCCTAGTGAATATATATGTGTACTTAGCTTTGCTTAGGTCATAGATTAGGTAATTTTAATAGAGTATCTAGCGTTAATGATAAACACACATTTTCCTTAAATCTATGACTAAACAACTAGTAGGTACCTACCATTGAGGTAATACGATTTACAAGCTTATGTATTTCTGAAGTCTAGGCATGTCTTAACTGAGGAGTAATTTGGGCTATTATTTGGCAATGTGTATTAAACGCAACTACTCACGATAAATAATGACCATTAACTTTAATTGCAGGAAATATAAACGATACTACAAGTACCTCATTAAGTAGGTATTAAGAAGTGTGAGGATGTCGATAGTGATGAGTAGTAGTGAGATACTACAAAAAACGAAAACGATCGTTCGTTGAACGGATCGCGTATTTTTGCCCCATAAATCTCTCTCATTTGTCCCTCCCGTGTTATAAATATATTAATTAAATTATTCAAAATCGACGTTGACGAATTTTAGTTCTTATATTCGAGGCAAAAATACGCGATCCGTTCAACGAACGATCGTTTTTGTTTTTTGTAGTAGGGCCCCTGTTGTTCATATTGGGTACATTCTTAGTAGAAATGAAATAGAAGTCTTTATTGCCAATTTGAACTTGTGATCCTAGTGCAGTCATTTTAATTAAATATGTCCCTATTAGAGCCACGAGTTAAGATTCGACGCATGAATGTACATAATCACACAAAAAAAATGTCGTCTCTACTAAAACACTTTTCACTATCACACTATATTTTAGATAGTAAACAAATAAAAATACATATATATTGTGTGTATGTATATATAGCTTTTATATCAATCTCATGACCGATCTCTCCGTTCCTCTAACAATCTTTAGCTCTCTGTCCCTCTTCGTCACTCCAATTTCTTTTCTCAGTCCTTCACTGTGCAAGCCATCCGGCTGTGGAACGCTCTGCCCAGTAAGATTAAATCGTCGCAGACTAAGGAACTGTTCAAGAGGAGAGTAGGTATGTGGGAAATTTGATTATTTTATTAACCGCCTTAACAATTTCAGAGACCAGTTTAATATCTTTGAACATTAATAGTCTTAATGCATTTCAAATAAGGTAAGTACTACAATTATCCGCCCACATTTCCGCTAAGTGTAGTAAGAAATCTTTATGTTTAAAAACCCAATTGATAAACAGTTAGATAGTGATGATATGTTTCCATTAAAATAATAGCTGGGTCAATCTTCAATTAATGTTGGGGTTCAAGTATCCCGCTAGCTGATCAAAAAACTTTTCTACATGTTTAGATATATGTATATTTGAAATCATTCGTTTCAAGCCCATTGAAACAAACATTGGATACCTATGTAGGTATAATTGTGTAGTATAGGAGCAAAGACTGCACCCAGTTTTAGCGTAAGCATAGATTATATTTGTGTACATTTGCATATTGTAAACCCAGGCTAGAAGCTAGGTCTAATGAGGTATATTAAATAGCTATTAGACTTCTTAATAACTCAAGAAAATAAAGACGCACGAAGGCAGAATATTAAAACAAAAATGATTATATTACCTGCTATAGCTCTGTTTTTACGTTCACATACCAACGATATTAAAAGATGTGCAATCTATCTAATAAAATAATATTTATTGTTAAGGTGACATTAGTTTTTACCTGATTTGAAAATCTTTATACAAGATTTGTAAATAAATTTAAGGTAGGGGTCTCATTTAAAACATAGGATTTAATAAAATAACCCAAGACATGCCACGCTGGGCTACACATGCCCATTTGGCCATCTAGCTCCAAACTAAGCTGAAGCTTATACTATGGGCACTAGACAACTGATTTTTGTAAATAAATACATTTATTAATAGTAAACACTCAGACCAATACAATATTCATGCACACAAAGTTTGTATTTTGCAGGGATCGACCCCCCCAACTCTTGGCAGAGGTCACTACCAAATGAGCCATCGGGCCTGTCTTACAATTAGGTACACATTAAAAGATAAGATCATTCGTAAGCACACACCGATAAGCTTGTTTGTAGTGTTTTCTTTATACACTACTAGTTTAATTTATGTACACGAACCCTCTATTTTCTCATTAAGTATGGCTTGGAATAGGGCTTACCTATTGTAGAATTAATAACTATACTTAGTATACTTACATACATTCACAGATTTTTTCCTCAATTGAAAGTTTGATGAAACTAAATATATAAAGTAGTCTCTATTGGCCTTGACATAATGCATATTATTATGTTTAAACCAATCTTATATATATATTATTTTTTATATATATATATATATATATATATATATATATATATCTATATATATAAAAGGAGAAACTGACTGACTGACTGACTGACTGACTGACTGACTGACTGACATATCAACGCACAGCCCAAACGGCTAAACGTAGGCACTTGAAATTTGGAAGGGACGTAGCTTAGGTACCGTAGGGGTGCACTAAGAAAGGAATTCCCGAAATTCCCACGGGAACGGGAATTAGCGGGAAAATCCTTTTGTATGAAAAATCTAAACCGCTTAAGTTAGACGCTTGAAATTTGGCATGCAGGTACCTTAGTAAATATAAAGTTTAGTTATGGCTGTATTTTGAGAAATTCCCACGGGAACGGGAGTTAGCGGGAAAAAACTTTTGTATGTATAAATTTAAACACGCGGACGAAGTCGCGGGCAAAAGCTAGTATATATATAAAAGGAGAAACTGACTGACTGACTGACTGACATATCAACGCACAGCCCAAACGGCTAAACGTAGGCACTTGAAATTTGGAAGGGACGTAGCTTAGGTACCGTAGGGGTGCACTAAGAAAGGAATTCCCGAAATTCCCACGGGAACGGGAATTAGCGGGAAAATCCTTTTGTATGAAAAATCTAAACCGCTTAAGTTAGACGCTTGAAATTTGGCATGCAGGTACCTTAGTAAATATAAAGTTTAGTTATGGCTGTATTTTGAGAAATTCCCACGGGAACGGGAGTTAGCGGGAAAAAACTTTAAACGCCACGCGGACGAAGTCGCGGGCAAAAGCTAGTAACAAATAAATGTCAAATGTAGAATTTTAGCTTTTAGGACTTTAATTAACGGGTACAATTTAAGATAAGTCCAGTCTTGTTCATACTTTGTTACATACGTGTTTACTTACGTACTTCCACTATAGATACGTAAACTCACAATTTTATTATCAGTCAGTGATTTCAATTTGCATTAATATTTAATTGTAGGTATTTGGGGATTTACCACAAAGAACAAATTCTTGTTTCGGTTTCTTGTTTCCTCAAATGTGAAGAACACTTAATATATAGTTAGCAATGCCTACTGACTACGTACTCGATGAATATAGTGATTACAAATCTATTATCGGGCTTAATAACTGGAATAACGGAAGGATGGTACGTACATAAAAGCTAAACGAATCAAAGAACTGTTACAATATACATAGATATCAACAATTAAAATCTAACGTCACTTAATTATTACCATGTCTATAAGGTAAACAACAGTTATTCGGGCCCAATTCTTGGATACAGATTAACATTCGATTCAACGTTATTACACTGTATGTCATTGACATTCGCGGATCACGCCAACGTAAATAAATAAATCATCGATTCGTCACTTCCAAAAAAGCTTGCACGTTTTTGTATACTCATAAATTATACACTTCGTATCTGTATATAAACTTGTTACTTACGTGCGTCAGTTCTCGTCAAGGCGACGAGAAAGATGCAGAGTGCGGTCCTCACAAACATTTTGTTTAACTCATGAACTGTTTACTGTTTATGTCGGAGGTATTGGCTGACGGGCGGTTCGCGGTCGACTGATAGCTCAATTAGACGACCGTGACTCGCGTCCGATCGCCTTACATATGGTTATCAACGAAATATTGTTTTTTTTTTCTAAAAAGACGAACGAGTAGAGCGGCGTGTGCGCTCATTCTGCCTCGCTTGTTGGGATTTTCCTTGTTGCTCGGCGCAGTTCATGACATTTATTTATACCTACCTACTTAGGTGTGTCGGTAAAAACAACAGGTCTCCTCGCAAATGTAGCTGAAGACTCGCGTGAATCCACATGGCCAGTAACTATTGTATATACCTACTCATACTATTCATATGGTTGAAGAATAATCGACGATCTGTTGAAAAAACTAATGTGTATACAGCTAGTATATAGCTGCTGCCCACGGCTCTCTATAAGCTATATTACTACTTATAAAGTTTCATTAAAATCCGTTCAGTAATTATTGCGTGAAAGGGGAACAAACATCTATTCGAACAAACTTTCGCATTTATATTATTAGTAGGATACCTATCAATGCTGCTTTTGAAAAGTATCTTATCGTTTTTATTACACCACATACTAAAATTAAATTAAAAATATAACATACAAAATTTTAATTACATACTGCAAAAAATAGCATGTTTCAATATTAGTACGAAAATATCAGGACATACTACGTACATATACATACTACATGTACGTAAACAAGGAAGGGAAAAACGTAGCTACGTAGGATTGACGACACGTCTAAAAGGGATAATACCTATCATGAATTCATATTATGTTCCTCTAAAGTTTTGAGTCATCATTCATGACTATGTTTTGAAATAAAATTTTCCTTCGTGATGTTTAATTGTCCTTCTAATCCCAATTTAAGCGTTTCTCCTACTGCACCGTGCACCGCCGCGTTTAATCAAGCCAAACCGGTGGATATTATGGTGGGCATACATGATCCTTCCTATCGTCCAATCGGCATGACGCTACCGATTGGATCAGTTAGAATTGACCGTGTGTCCGACCGAGTGGATTGGCATGACACACCCGCACACACGGTCAATCCAACTCATCATGTACCTTTAAGTATTTTGCGCGCTGGAGTAGTCAAGCCAATCTCTAGGCCAGTCGACCTAGAGATTGGCTTTGGAGTCCCAAACCGTACTACCAAAAATTTGAGCCGACACGAAGGTATTCAAATAACCCATAGCTACTACTCAAAGTTTAGCATAAATAAATAAATAAATAAATAACCCAAGACATGCCACGCTGGGCCACACAGCGCCACCTAGCCCCAAACTAAGCCGAAGCTTGTACTATGGGTAACTAGACAACTGATAAACTTACTTAGATACTTTTTTTTGTAAATAAATTTATATTATACATAGAAAACACCCAGACCAATACTAACAGACATGTTCATGAACACAAATGTTTGTACTGTGCGGGAATCGAACCCACGACCCTTGGCTCAGAGGGCAGAGGTCACTACCAAATGAGCCACCGAGCCTGTCAAGCTAGCATACATCAAACTAACCGCAGGAGCGGAATCTGCGAATCCGATCGGAGGCACGGTGCAGTGTGATAAATAATCGCCTAAAACTGGCCGTAATCGCAAGGGTCTCCCAGGCCGGTTTGCCTGAATAGGTCAACTGTTCAGGTAAACCGTGTATGTTACAGAACTGTGCAGTTTTTCACTCAACTTTACCTGACAGGCGTAACAGCACAGGCAAACCTGTCAAGTACACCATTGAGTGTATGGCCAGCTTTATAAATTAATTCGACTTCTGATTCTAAGGTAATAATTTCTCAAGCCTCCTTGCATATTTTTTAATCAAGACACTCTTAACTAATAAGTTTACTTAAATAACGTCCACTTCATAACATAATGGCTTTTGCTTTATTCGTCTAATATTGTTTCACAAATTTTGCAATATGTCAGAGGTGAAGTTGCCGCGTTAATTCCG
The DNA here is from genome assembly GCA_031163375.1 of Conogethes punctiferalis. Classification (NCBI taxonomy): domain Eukaryota; kingdom Metazoa; phylum Arthropoda; class Insecta; order Lepidoptera; family Crambidae; genus Conogethes; species Conogethes punctiferalis. The sequence continues at coordinate 7,801,273 of CM062093.1, forward strand.
TCAATTAATCAAATGAACACTCATTGAACACCATAAAAACGATTTACGCAAAACAATCGGGGAGGAAAACATCGTTTCCTCTGACGCATGACAGTGTTACTTTGGTCTTTGGCCCGACAGAGCGAGAGCGACTATAGAAGTGTGGACATCTACACATACTACTAGGAACTCATTTCAAAACTTATCGGTAACGTCAAACAGTAGCTGAACGAGTCAGGCAAAGTTATAACTAACCGAATTTTATTTAGCACATCCCATTCGGTTGGACTCCGGATTCGATATTGATTCACCACGTTTGTAATATGAGTATGTATCAGCTAAGGCTTAGCGAATCATCGCTCGTATTGAGCTGCCCGTACGGGGAAGGACCTCCACCCTATAGAATACCGCAGCCAAATGACCTCCGGGTCGTGTTTCTGCCGGTGAGTAGGGTTCCGGACCTCGTGGGGGGTTAGGCTTGGGCCGGCATGGCAGTGGCAACTGACAGGTTAACCTAACCAGTTACTTGCCAGTTGTCACAGCGACTTGGGCTTCTCTTTGGCTTTCCATCAGGCGTAGGGAAGTCATTATGTCGAGCTAATATTAAAAAAAATGTAAAGTGCAGCTTAAGCAAAGTGATTGACCACATACATGTTTGAAAACTCTTCTAACTGAACTGTCCCATAAATGTGTTTTAATTGAATCTCAGATTCATAGAGTACATTCGCGCTAAAATCACGGCCGAAACATTAAATATGTGTACCTTGACAGAACCTTAACATTTAAACGGTTTCATATCATGCTAATTTTTAAATTTTCATCACAGTATAACGTTGTTTTTTACCGACTTCAAAAAAAGAAGGAGGTTTTCAATTCGCCTGAATTTGTTGTTGTATTTTTATGGCCACATAATGAATCTATCTTTTAAAAAATTCGGATCAAAATCCGTTGTGTAGTTTTAAAGATCTAAGTATACATAGGGCCCAGACGAAAAGCTACTTTGTTTTTTACTAGTAGTATTACGTACACTACTTTTACTAGAAGGGCAAGAACATGCATAAGCATTATTAAAAATAACGTGAATAACATCCAAACTGTGTCGTTTTTATTGATATTAGGGACTTATTTCAGTTCCAGCTATGCAAAGGTTTCCGCTGTAAAGCAAAGGGTTCTTACTGCAAAGTTATAAGTTTTCGGAATCCAATAGTACCTACACAAGCCAAAGGAAACAACAACTGACGTCATGGTGTTATCCTTGTTATTTCACCGCATACATTTTAGTATACCTTAGGGGCAGCGCAGATGGCACACATTTTGTGCGATAGAGTCTGCGTCTGAGACATTTAAAAAGAGCGTCTAGGTGTGCCCACAGAATGATCGAAGATGTGCGTCGTGTGCATTGAGTCTGTGAAATATCCATGACAGATTTTTGCGTGTCGTGTGCGTTACTGCATATAATTGCAAAAAAGTGCGTCACGGATAGTCTGTCGTCTGCGCTGCCCCTAATACTAGCGACTTCCTTCCCTCTTCGACTTCACACTGAAGCAATACTATATAATATTATACACATAAACATTCCTCTTGAATCCCTCTTTATATTAAAAAAAAACAACAAAATCCGTAGCATACCTAGTGTTAAAGATATACGCATACATATGGACTACGGACAGACAGAAAAAAAGCGACTGTTTCCTCGCGCATACTTTGAGTTGCGTAAAAAGTTCGAACTATTGCCTTATTTCGTGTAAAGTTCTCTTTCAACGTTTTGTTCAACTCAATGTGCATTATGTATAACGTCTTTTATTAAGTTCTAAATGCACTTGGGCGTTAGAACTTAATGTGTAAAATGAAAATATGCTGAACTACACTTCACGATAAGGCCCAAATGGAATATTCGTTTCTCCATCTCTCATAGGTCGTAAAACCAATTTTGACCTTGAAATAATACTTTTCCTTCGCCCAGTGACATGTCAAAGATACAATTACATTGAAAAAAAAAAACAATTCCATGTTCATTCCGAAGGAGTCCGGAGGTCAAGAATCTAGTCAAAGATATTTCATTCAAACTGGTCCAACCACCCTCCAGGCTTCGGATGACCTTAGGACGCGTTCTTTGACTCGCAGAAACCTCTATGTATAATGAATGAGAAAGAAACAACCGTGTCTTAAGGTTATTGTCACAGGATTTTGTTTTATTGTAAGTAGGTAATTATTTTTTATTCCCTTTTTATTGTTACATTCAATATACATGTCTACAAATTTTCATAAGCCAAGACTTTTCCTTAGATATTTAACTTTTCCTTATAAGCCGTCACCTTTGTCCGAGTGGGAATTGAACCTTCAACTCTTGGCTCTAGACAACTAGACAAGGGTCACTACCAAAGGGCCACTAGACCCATCAAGTTAGTTAATTGTATACAATTTTGGAAAAAAACACATTGAATTTAAGATGCCACTATAAAAGACATCAACGCGCTCTTACGTTTCCAAATAAACTGCCAAAAACAAAATTGTAGACGCACATGGTCAGATTTATACTCGTACTAGTTGCTGCCCGCGGCTCTGCCTGCGTGAATATTCGTATAAAACATAGCCTATGTGTTAATCCAACGTATAAACTTTATTACTGTAAAGTTTCATTAAAATCCGTTCAGTAATTAATGCGTTTCTAAATAAAAGTACTTTAGAAACATACAAAAAATCTTAAAATACACAAAACACCGACGAGGTCATCGCATACTGACTTATCAAATGTAAAAGTTAAAAAATACGTTTTGGATAGTCCCCACTCAAATAGGTATTAAGTAAGCGTAGTGGAAAACCCATTTAGGTATTAATAAAAACCATTTCATTATCTTTATTGACTTAAAGATAATATAGTGAGTCAATTATTAAGATGGTGCTTTGAAAACAGAAAATATATCTTTGTAATCAAGAAAAAGTTTTCTTTATCTCGTTGATGAAGGAAACTGATAAGTTCTCTTAATTAGCTAGGCGGCTCATTTTATTTTACCAAATGAGCTACCATGCAAACCCACCAACTGAGCAAACAATCTAGTGTTCGATTACCACCGTTCGTAAACATTAAAATCCTGGTTTGGGTCAGAATTTTAATGTTGTATTTAGTACATTACCCGAAGCGAAAGCGGGTCGCTAGTAATAATTATAATAAAAGCTTATTTTATTCCAAAATACATTTAGAGTATCATCTGTATACAAGATTAGCTTTATACATTCATTATAGTATAGTAGCTGGTGCTTAAAAAAGGCAAACCTGAGCTATAAGCACCTGCATACTTCCAGTGTCTGAGGTTAAAGCGATTAAACTGATACTTAACAATTTGCGAAAGTTTGACAGAAATGGGTAGTCCACTGATGTTATTTTGTACATTTATAATTCCTTTAATTTTACAAAGTTGACTAATGAAAACACTCATTCATTATTCATTCAGTTTTCTTGCGATTCATATTTACTACAAGATAAATGTCATTTCAATGAAGTGCGACTATCATCTGCCATAAACTTGGGCATTTAATGATTTACTACTCTATGAATTATAATTAACCTGAGAGCACCGAGTACGTAACATAGACATAAAAAAGTTAATTTATGAATGGTATTCCCTATACGCTCACTCACTTTGAAGTAGGAAGATCTTGGAAATAGTGTTGCAGAAATATGTAGTTAGATTGAGTCGTATCGATAGATTGTATAAAAGTTTATTAATTCATCAACAGTGACTATAAATAGCATAATTCAGGTAGACATAAATTTTTACATACCAAAATATAATAAACAATACTTATAATAAATCTGTAGAGAGGACAATTCTGTACATGAAATATTTTTTCAAAATAACTATCAGGGGGTGATTAGTGATCGATACTGATGCCAAAAATGCAATCAGTAAAATTTTTGTCTGTCTGTCTGTCTGTCTGTATGTATGTTCGTTATAGAAACAAAAACTACTTGACGGAATTTAACGAAACTTGGCACAATTATTCTTCATACTCCTAGTCAGGTTATAGTATACTAATTTTCATTACGCTACTAGAAATAGGAGCAGAGCAGTAAAGGGAAGTGTTGAGAAAACGGGTGAAATTTTTACCTGTATGTTTCAATGCGCATCACGCAAAAACTAATGCATGGAATTGAATGCTGTTTTCACCAATGTATTAATAAAAATAATAAATAATCCAAGACATGCCACGCTGGGCCACACAGCGCCACCTAGCCCCAAACTAAGCCGAAGCTTGTACTATGGGTACTAGACAACTAATAAACTTACTTATATACTTTTTTTTTTTGTAAATAAATACATATTATACATAGAAAACACCCAGACCAATACAAACAGACATGTTCATGCACACAAATGTTTGTACTGTGCGGGGATCGAACCCACAACCCTTGGCTCAGAAGGCAGAGGGCACTACCAACTGAGCCACCGAGCTTGTCAATTGTATTGCTAGAGGTCTAACTTAAAATTTAGGAAGAACTATTTTATGGAAATCCGTTGCTTTTGAAACCCGATATCCACGCGTGGGACGACGCCCGCACAGCTAGTATTTCTAATAAATAACAAACATGTAGATTTAGGTGGTATAACATTTTATTTACTTTCTTATGACACTCATACTTTGATGATTCGTCTTTTATTGGGTTTGTCGACTCTGCATCTGCTCCAGTTTATTGCCTTCGCATCCATTAGATTTGCTGACATTGTCAATACGTGATTTTATTGCTTTACCCTTCATAATTATGCTGCTGGCTCCCTCTTGATTTTGCTGACTCCAATTGGCCAATCGTTAACCTAATTACCATTCGATTCCGCTGATTATTCTATTAACAAATCTTCCCTTTTGTCCCTTTAGCCAAGTTGCCCAATAACTCCGTCTCCAGCCACATCAGATGCCGGGCAAGGTCGTCGAACAACTTCAAGCCCACGGTGAAGTAGAGGATGCTCTTGAACAGCTGCCACGTGAATCTGTCGCCCTTCATCTTCCATAGAAATGTGCTGGCGTCATTCCAGGTACGTTGCAACAAACGCTTCAATTTTGTGAAAGCCTGGAACATAATGACAGTAGGTATATGAAATTGTAGTTTATGTAGGTGTGGGAGTAGTAGTAGTAGGTCTAAGTACCATGACGTTAGATAGGGTTGAATGGAAGAAGAAAGCATATTGCGCCGACTCTATACAATAGGAACAGGGCAGGCGAATGGTACTGTAGTTTAGACAGACAGTATGAATAGGTTTATGATTTTATAGAAGAACGAAGACTGAATGTTGATCGGAAATGTAAGTTAGGAACGAGACCCTTAGACAGCATTGACTACAATTATGGAGACGACCCAATCATGTGTGTCATAGCGCTCGCAAGAGTGGTTGAATTAAATACTTTGTTGGTTGCCTAGCTGGTATAGCCTTGGCCGTAATAGCAAGAAAGAAGTATTCATATGTATATTTTTTTAGTTTATGTATTCAAGGTCTTCATTAGTACCTAGTATCATCATTAAAATCTCTCAATTACTATACTCATTTATTGCGAGTATAAAATGTGTGATTAATTTATCTATTATAATTAGCCTTTGGTCGTCTCTCATACATAACATCACAATCACGGATGAAGATTAGCTAATCGCAATCTTCCGTTTAGTTATACCAACACAGTTACTAATTAATAACCAAACCGAAAAGACAATAAATAATAAATGTGTCTTCTTTGCTTAAGTACAAGCTCGTTTAGATAATAAACAATAAAACATTTTATTTAAATATTAAGATATCGAAGGTAAAACATCAATTTGTGTCTCTATTTCTAGCAATACAATATTTTTATGAATTCTCCCGTTGCAAGGCATATCTTATCTCTCTGTCGAATTTCAATTAAGATAGAAAGTCTACTGATAATGGAAGCAATTAGTTTTCAATACGTATATTTTTAATGTTGGCACAAAAGCAATCTTAATTAAGTACCTACTTAATTAGTTATGCGCGACGTAAGTTAGCTTAGTCAGCAGACTATTGGTCTAATGGTTGAAGTGAATCATTAGTTTATGCACTTTACACATGATTATGTTGGTTTATCATCGCTCTAAATATACAAATAACTAAGGAAATACATTAGTTTTAATAATATTATATGAAAGGACAAGGGTTACATTTTTTGTCATTTAAAATGTCTTGTGCTACCACAGTAAATATTATAATAAATATTACACTTTGCGGAGCTTTGTTCTGCTTCCGTTGTGATGCCGTTGCGGGAGTTGCAGCGGTTGCAGCGAGTGATGCAGCGGTCACTGCGGTTGAATCAGCATTCCTAGCTCCAGGCACATCTCCAGAAACTCCGTCAGGCACAGCACCAGGTTGTCCCTGGATCGCTTCGGCTTGTGATCCGGGAGCAGACTCTTGCCCACCGCCATCGTTTGTCGGACTCGAGTCGTGTGTACAACTCTGTACACGCTGGTCGTTCTTCGAAGGGCCAGTTTGGAAGGATGGACAGCACGGTTCAGGAGGTCCTGTTGGCTGGTTTCCCTGGTTTCGGTTACCAGCACAACTTGTATTGGAGCATGGAGGCATATATATTAATGACGAGTTTGAATTGGTTTACTTTTAGTTTCGCTAATTTATGCTTGATGTTTGGTTTTGGTGTTACTGCATAGTGGTGTACTTCTATTCGCCGGATATTTTATTGTTATAACAAATTGAGCCTATTTTCCATTGTTGCTGTGGATTGTTGCAGCTTTTGACTGACTGAATCTGTCTAGATTACAAATGCCATAGATTATGTAGATAACATGTTCATTAAGAATTGTCTATTTAACACAAACCTTCACAGAGTCAAATTGTCTTTATTTCAATAGTTTTATAAAAACCCATTGATATGACTACTAGATAAAGAGATCAGGGTAAAAACCCCACTTATTAATTGTGGAAACGTAATCCAATGCAACATTTATATAAACCAGTACCAGGACAAAATAATGTAGAGACTTAATTCAGTTTTTACATGATAACGAATCAAATTAGTTTTTACCACTTCATTGGTAGGTACTATTAGCCTGTCAGAAAGCTTGTAAATTTCATATTCATGGATTTATTAAAAATAAGCTACAAGGTAAAATAAAATTGGCTAGAATATACCAGCCAAATAGAGCAGCCTTAAAGTGACAACTCCTCTCGAGCATAACTGATAAACGTATAGTTATCGCTTTGAACGAAGACAATGTATCGACGCGCCACATAGCCAGCCACACAGCCACAGCCCAGAAGACATGAGAAGTAACATACCACAATTTTATTGTATAGACATTACATTACTGATACTCAACAGCTAGCTCCCTCGACAATTACAGTCCAGATTTAGTTACACACATTTTATCAACCAAACTGACTGACATAATCACGCGGCCTAAAACCAATTGTACCTTCAGCCTATGCGCAATGGATGGGGTTTAAATTAGTAGATGTAAATAGCTTTGTACTTATAACACTATAAAATAATCAAAGCGACGGCGAAAATTAGGAACGCGAGAAGAATTGGGACAGAGAATTTCATTTTGTGCCGATAAAAAGTTCGGCGACTCAGCTAGTTAAAAATAAAAATGAGCAAATTGACCACGAAGTCAATTTGCTCATTTTTATTTTTAGTTTCTAATTGAAGTGTAAAATAGGTATGTCATAACTACGTTATGAATAAACAATAGTTTACTTACTCATTCTATTGTTTTGATTGAATGCAGCAGAGATTAATTGTGTTAGAGGTGGTTAAATTGTGGTAGAGAATATTAGCAATAAGTACAAATTCAGAAATATATAGAGAAAATATTAAAAGAAAGAATACCATATCAAAAACTGATATGAAAATAAATAATATTTATGTCAAAAACTGGCCAAAGCCCTCTAGATGCAAAGTGTATTGTAAACCAAAATAATATTACGGTCATATCTGACGATGATGACAGACACAGCTCAGTGAATTAGCACACTGAAGCGACTGTATGCAAATAATTTAAAACGTAGAATATCTATTCTACCATCTACGAACATCTGACCGTTGGAGTAGAAAAGATTTAGAAATAGAATATGGCCTGCCATTTGCAGAGAGCGTTTATAAATGTATTCATTTCTCTATTAGATGACAAACGTTTCTCAGATCACATAGATAAGTCATAAGACCAAAATGTCCTTTTAAAATCTTAATCTACTGTTAAAACTATTGTGTCTGGAAATCTCGGCCTTACGAGGTTAACTTGCAATTTAAAAAGTTAGAAATACGTTTGTCCATTTCAGTAACCAACCGTTTTCATTTTAATTTAAACACCAGCCTCTTGTTACAAGTCTTTAATATTGCATTATCTTATCTTATTAACTATAAATCTCGTCGTAATACATTTAAATAGTTGTATAAAACTTAAAACTATGTAAATACAATGGCCACATCATTCGTGAATGTTGTCCAATATCCAGTCCATATAATATGCGACTTTAGTATAGACTCCGGGTAGGCCGCCTATTCCGCAACGCTTTGAGCCATATGAGACAATGCCCCTCTGGACGACCTTTTCTCCTTTGTCTTCGAAGTTCCCAGGAAGAGTAAGGGGACCCCCTGAGTCTCCGCCGCAGGAGTCCTGGTCCGGAACCCCTCCAGCACAGAGCTGCCAGTCGTGGATTATAGGTGACCTGGGAAAATTATGGAATGAGTACCTGTCATCCATGAAGGGAAATGAAATGAGACAGTTGTTTTGCTGTGGAGCAAAGGGCGGCTAAATGGGATGAAGTCATTTGATGCCATGTATGGCTGAATAGTAATCGATAACTATTTTAACGCCTAAATAACTATTAAATGCATTTGTTTTATATCAAACCTAGATGTATAAGCAGATTGCATACTTGATTGAAAAAAACAGAAAATTAAAGAATCTGTCATATTATGTTTATATAAATAAGTTTTTTTGAGACAAATACAAAGCTTTATTGAGTCATCATCAACAGCTGGGCATATCTATAATTTTTTTTGCCAAAGAGCGATATCCACTCCAAAACCAATTTAGCCCAACGATTCTCGGGTGTACGGCTGCGGCTGATATGGCCGGCCCACCACCATTTCATTTCAGCTAGCTAATCCGGTGAGATATGTCGATGACTTGGTCAGATCACCTAATTTGACCCCCCGCCCCCCACGCCCCTACCACCAAAATCAAAAACGATCGTTTGTCGAACGAATCGCGTACTTCTGCACCATAAATCCTTCGCATTTGCCCCACTCGTGTTCGAATATACGAAGTACGAACTAAAATTGGTCAAAGTCGATTTTCATTAATTTAATTCATATTATATTCGAACACAGGAGGGACAAATTGGATGCATTAATGGTGCAAAAGCACGCGATCCGTTCAACGAACGATCGTGTTCGATGGTAGGGGCCCAGATCCCAGGTCCATTTAGATAGGTACAGGTTATACTATAAGGTACTATTACTAACCCATTGTAAGCTAGCTGGCATTCCTTATTCCCTACAATGGGTAGTTCGACACTGAGCAAGACTGGTGACTGCAGGCCGTCTTCTGTGGCGCCCCAGCCAGCCACCCTGCCGGGCATTCCAATCATGTACTGGGTCTGGAGCTCAGGAGTTACGGGCAGGCATACTGGCTTCATGCTGGCTGTAAACAAAATACAAACATTAGAAGAGGCAAAATGGATCTTCTACATTAGGTACTTGTAGGGTAAAAATTCGTATAATACTTATCACGTGATGTGACTCAATCTTGTAAAATTTAATGAAAATCAAACAATAATATTTTTAATCATATAAATTTAATACATATTCATTTTTTTTATAGTGGCTCGACATAATGGCTTCCCTACGCCTGATGGAAAGCGAAAGAGAAGCCCAAGTCGCTGTGACAACGGGCAAGTAACTGGTCAGTTACCTACTTGTCAGTTGCCACCGCCATGCCGGCCCAACCCTAACCCCCCACGAGCTCCGGAAACCCTACTCACCGGCAGAAACACGACCCAGAGGTCATTTGACTGCGGTATTCTATAGGGTGGAGGTCCTTCCCCGGACGGGCGGCTCAATTCGAGCGAAGATTCGCTATGCCCTACCTCTCTTAAAATGTACCTCTCTCATAATAGGTATTAGTTATTTTGTGCCCAAGCTTTTTGGTGTATGTACCTTAATTCATAGAGTGCACATAAGTTTGCTCTCATGAATTTATGCTTTAAAGTCCCGAAAGAGGGCTTCCTAACTAGGTGTAGCAATTAAGCAACAGTAAACTTTATAATAAGAAAAGTTTATAGTATTAGTATACCTATACTAAAATCCGCTGGTTCTGAGAGTCTTAGCAGAGCGATGTCATCGACAAGAGTTTGAGGGGTGTAGCCCTTATGTGCTATCACTTCTTCAATCGTCACGTTCTGAAAACCAAAATGAGGATAATGTTAATTAATGTTTAATATTAGCCATATTAATGTTTAATTATAACCACCACGATTATGAGACGTAACTAAAACATGCCGATGACGGGCAGCAGCATCACCGGAGCGACGCGCTACAGCCTGCGATCGCCAACCCATAATCGCCATAGCGATTATGGTATAGCCTCCAGATGTTTACCCAAAGTGGCGAACAACTGGGAAGGCCTATGTCCAGCTGTGGACTGTGATAGGCTGACGATGAAGTCTATTAGCACATGTTTAGTGCAACACCTTTTTTGAAATATCGCTCTCGTCTCGTCTCTAAAAATAAGGAGTCTGCCAGACTATGTATGACAACTTTTTCTCAAACAAAATGATTTTGACCTATAACTATGCATAGTGTATTGTAAACATTATGTAGGTTTTCTTTCTCACGGTCGCACAATTTGGCATGCACCTTTGTTACCAAACCGCCACTAGCCTCGTTCCTTGTACAAATTCATAATGTGCTTTATAAATCCTACCTACTAAGAAGAAGATTAATAGCTTACAGCATAGTATTTGATCATTCGTAAAACTGGCATCCTAGCCATTTATTTGCAACGTTTTTGTATAAAAATACAATAAATATCTGTCTGTCTATACAGATACCATCTCTGCTAAATATTTTTTTTTTACAAAAACACACAGTTCGTACCACATTATGCAATGTTCGTAAGAAAGGTAATAAGAGGAGCAATATCAAAATAACACTATAAAGAATGCTACTTTTTTGAACATTTAACGATACTACTTAATTGTTGATAGGTTTTTTTATCAATAAGTCGTTTAATAACCTGATCTGACTAATGAATTCAAGTAGGATTGATTTAATATACTTATGTACGACATTGTCAACATCGCACATCTTTGTTACATTCATCTGACATCTAATTAATTAACTGTATAATTTTATGTTAATTGAATGTTAACGAGGATTCACACCAGGTCTCTGGTCTCCAACTAAGGTTTTCCCTTGTACTCTAAGTACCAGTTGAGGACTGGGGGTGCCTCACAGAACATGCAGACTCAAAACAATCTGTAAAAGTTTTTTTTTTTTTTTATAGTAGCTCGACATAATGGCTTCCCTACGCCTGATGGAAAGCGAAAGAGAAGCCCAAGTCACTGTGACAACTGGCAAGTAACTTGTTAGTTACCTGTCAGTTGCCACTGCCATGCCGGCCCAACCCTAATCCCCCACGAGCTCCGGAGACCCTACTCACCAGCAGAAACACGACCGTCACGGAGGTCATTTGGCTGCGGTATTCTATAGGGTGGAGGTCCTTCCCCGGACGGGCAGCTCAATTCGAGCGAAGATTCGCTATGCCCTACCTCTCTTAAAATAATATAATATAATAATTCCTAAATTGACTTCCGATCCTCCGCTCTTATGGGCTAGTGATGTTGAAATCATGTTCTTACCCTGACGTTCGGCGCGCACGACAGTTTTTGATCCACTCGCTCGCAGTCAGGGTCCTTTCTGATGTCGTGCTCTCCGAGTATGACACCGTTCAGCTTCAGCTTGTTACCGAGGAAGGACACGCAGTGGGCAGCCGTCAACACGTACCGCTCTGAGATCAGCGTCCCTCCGCAACTCAGCTTCGTTCCTCGACCTAAAAAAAGAAGAAAAAGGATACAGAATTTTTTTTTTTAAAAGAAACACTTTTTTTCTAGAGGGGAATGCATTAGTAGCCTTCTTGCCGATCTTTCATAGGCATAGTTAAATGTTGGGTTATTTATTTATAGGACCATGGTATGTGCGAGATACAAAACTTACGGAAGCCTGTAGCCCTACTTAAAAGGAGCTTCGGGCCATCCATATCCGAAGTTATTCCAAAATCTCACTCCTATTCCTATACTACTTGATTTAATTATGCTTCGTGTACCAGATTATAGGTAGCGTAAGCTGCGGAAGGTTTAGCAATGCAGTGTAGTATCTCTTAAGTACAAAGTGTCAAGACGACCCTAAAACTTCGGATATACCGTGTACTAGGTCATGGCGGTAACATGTCTATTTTTTTATTTATTTAATCTTTATTGCACGTAGAAGGTACAAATGGCAGACTTAATGCCGTGTGGCATTCTCTACCAGTCAACCATTGGGCGTGCCAGAAAACTATAATTTTTCTAAAACTATAAATTCGTGGTGCGGTAATAGGTATTCAAACAACTGCTGTAGTAGTAATGCACAAAGGTACATATATATTTTAGACAATAATATTACATCTTGTATAGTCTATTATGGAATGTGTAAATCTTTTGCACTTGCAACAATGCATTGCCTAGCCAGTGTAGTATACACCTACAATTGTCACTTATTCTATCCACAACTATAAAATAAATAAGTTGAAGTTAGCTCACTTATGTAAAGTTGAGGAATTTGCAGCAACCGATAAGGGTTCGCTATTTTTAAAAAACCGGTTGCATCATTAACTTGAATAAGACTGACCAAACTTGTTATGTCTAGTGCATCCAGAACATGATCTGGTCTAAATCGAAAACGCACATGATGTCGCTCGCATATTTTTGTAAAATAAAAGTGAACCCTTAAACCGGTATAGATTGAGAGGCACTTTCATTGATTTCGACCGTATTTGCAAATCCGTAAAGTTCGTAGTGTGAGGCTTTGGGTCTAACCTGTATTATACGACAGCAGGACCATCCAAGGTAACTCGTACATGGCAGCTCTTTTCCCTCCAAATATCCTGTCGACGTCTACTACTCCACAATCGTCGATGGGGAGAAGACGTAGATTAGGATGATTCTGAACATTAGCTGGTTCCCCGCTTCTACTCTCCGTCCCAGTACCACCAACTGGTGGTAGCTTGCTAGAGGGTTTACTAGTGGAATCTGTAATGGCACCGTTGCTACTGGTATCCCCTGAAGAAGTGATACAGCAGACCTGGAAGATGTTTTCACAATGAGTTCGCGTAATTTTAATCGGCATTGCTCTTCTGTGTCTAAATTGATGGCTTTTAAAAGTTGGCTTAGCTATTTATAAGTACATTGATGGATATAGAGAACTAGCTAGATTTTCTTAAATCAAGTAATCTTGAAATCTAAGCCAGATCTAGCTCATTTAACATATTAATTAAAAATGTATACTGTTTTCTGGTCCGAGAACTTTAATACTCAACAAATATGAATCAAACTAGTACCAATGGTTCGTCATCCTGGAATCCGCAGCCAAGATAATGCAGTTTCCTTCTTAAGTGTAAGGGCATAGGTCTCCCTGCCCTTCGAACCTCGTCCCACAGGGGCTTGCATTGTGTGAGTATGGTGCAGGTGCCTTCTTTGTCATCATAATAGCAACTGTCTCCAGCGAATACTGAAAAGTAACATAATTGACAGTTAATAAACGTATATTTTATGATTATGTCTTGTTGTTTTAGTAACAGATTGTTTGGTTCGGATTCAAAGTCTAACAACAATAATGTTACTGGGATGTTTCTTTCTAAAAATAGTGGTACCTACCTAGTGTATAAGTTTACGCAAATACTTTCCCATGCATCGAAAAGGATTCACAGGCCATTGTTAATGGTCCTGATACCTCTCTTAGGTTATAACCAACTAACGGGCATCCCATCAGATAAGAATAATTCTTATCTGATGGGATTATTAAGGAATATGATAAGGACGTGTGCTCACTTGCATCGTGCATACAGCTGTGTAGCTCTATGTAAGTAGTTTTAGATAATAATCCGTGATGGGCTGCTGAGAATGAATTTCTATCGGAAAACACAATAAATATGAACAAGATATTTGGTGTTTATACAGGATAGGTTATACCTATTGTTGTTATTCTCCATGAGGCAACGTCTGTAGATATTGATTTCAAGGCATCACCATATGTTATTAAGAGGCCATGGCCGCTTATAATTATACCTTACTTATTAATATGCAAAGTTCAAAAATTGGCAATTTAGCTAAAAAAAAATACCAATGTTATTTATTTATCAGTTTTAATTTGAATAACGCTTATCGTGTGGTCTCCAAAGTCGGGAGTTACTTTTGGAAATTAATTTTGTTTCTAAATGACTACAACGACGTCAAGGACAGCGTTTTCATCTTCGTGGTTTTCATCATCCCCGAGCTAATGGGGGAGCGGTAGGCTCTCGCCCCTATTCTGAAAAGCGATTATGGCCATCCATATAATATGGAATTCATGATAAATAATATTCTATTTGTTTGTCTTCAAATTCTTTGAATATTTTTTAGTCCTTGGCTTTTTAGCTAGTGTCCTCTATATCCATATTGTCCGTGCTCTTTTTTCAACGAGGTTTAATTACGAAATAAAGAGATTGTATGGGCTTGTTGATAAATTTAAAATCCTTTGATAATGTAGTGTGCGTAATATAAAATTAGTACTCATTTGAGTTCAAAATCAATTAGTTTCTATTTAGGCTTTTCCATTGGGTTATATGCAATTAAATTTAGAAAAACCCCACTTTAATAATTGTAATTAAGGTATTTCAACATAAACTACAAAAATAATGATAAGGATTGTGCAACATAGTTTTCTTTATAAATCGTTAAACACCCATGACTCTAAAGGGAGTTTAGCGTCATAGGTTTTCTATATAGTGCTAAAAATTTAAAATTTATTTTCCTTATCAGATCCATTGTCAGATAATTTAAATTCATAAATAGCTGTGTTATTCACTTGCCAGACCTGTTTCACAGACTAATTGCGAATCCCTTTGTAGGCCAAGTTATTGTTCACTGTAGATACTTATTTCTCATGGTCGTAGCAAAAAAAGTTGCAGTTTCAATTACACTTAGGTACGGAGATAAATTGGAAAATACCTTCATTATTTTGATTCATCATTATTATTAGTATTACCTACTTATAAAGGATCTGAAAGGAGATTTTACTTTAACAGCCACGAACCATAAGCCTGTCTATAAAACGACATGATTGTGATAGTTCATTGTTTTAAAATAATATAGATGTGTTGTTTTTTTGTTGATTTTATTTTATAAAAGAAATGACAAAAAATGTTTTAATTATGCATAGCCTGACTTTTAAATTAAACTATACTATTATTTTTGTAGTGTTGTCAATTTATTGGATTTCGAATCCAAGAATTTAGTATGTTTTCCAAAATGATAATACATACCTAAATTATTTTATCTGCACTTTGATTGTATTTAACGAAATAAAAAATAAAAAGTTCTACAGTGCATAAGGCACTGTAGAACTTTTTCAAGGATATCTGTAAATGTTACTGATTTACCTTATATTTTATAGAACTTTTAATAAAAATTAATTACTTTTATTGCAAATTTATTGGCAATGATTTTATAGAATAGGTAGGTATATAGTAAACATTGCAATACGTAAAAATATTATTAATAAAATATGTTATAAAACACAATGTAAAATATTTTACTCACGACATGATGATAAAAAACTTGTTTGGAAACAGTCATTGTACTACTATCAAATACCTACGATAAATATTAAAAAACTAGTTTTTTTTTAATATTAATTAGTGTTCTATTGACCTTGTTAGCTTTTGTTATTTTGTTTATTAAAATCAAGGATTATCACAAAACAGATATCACTGTTTATTTCTGAGGATTATAAGCATTAATATTTAGGTACGTGATTAGCAGTTCAATGTACTTTTAATGTTTGTCTACGGACTGTAAGTACTTTATGTAGCAATTCCACACTGAAGCTTACTCCAAGTAGTTAAATGAGCACAATGTTGTATTGAATTGTTGAATCCGAAAACAATCAATTACTTATCATGATTGGGCGTTGCATGAACTTTATTGATGTCTGGTTCACATTAATATTATTTTAATTGGTCAAGTAATTTAACTACTTACGGGATTTGGCTGGCAGTAGTAACGCCACAATAACAGTTGCACAGAACGAAAGATTAGACATTATTATTATTAACAAAATATCACACTGTTGTCAGTTTTTTTTTAAGCACTGCACGTGTCCACATATCAGTTTGTTTAGATCGAATGTTAGCAGCATTTACCTATTGTATCACTTCATTCCGCACTCTTCACTATGACGCACTGCAATCTAATAAAATTTGGAAGCAATTATATTTTAACCTTTATTCTGTCTCAATACAGGTTATCGGCGGGTCATGGCTTGTGACGCTGTGCGTTTGATATTTTCCTCGAAAATATATTTTTTTTATTTTTCACGGAAGATGTGCGGTGTCGTTGGCTCGACTGCGGGCGGAGGTGGGTGGCGCCGGGCAGAGGCCTCGACCATTACCATACTAGCTCCGCGTGAGCTGAGAGTGGACTATGCGGGGCCGCGAATTCTCAACGTTTAACTCTCAGCCGATAAACAACGGCATAATATAGATAGTTCACCTGATGATGATTAATAGCCGTTTGTAGAATGTTTTTGTGCAATACACCTATATACAGATGCAATGATCGCCCAGTTTACCGTATATCATGACGTCTTATGATATCCTTACGTTAAAGTCCTGTAGATGGAACCAGCTTATTCAGTTACGAAAACAGAGATTGTTACTTAGTTTACCTAAATTAGCAAGTATACATGCTGTAGATAAACATTTTACTGTCGTCAATCATCATCGTATTATTCTATAGCAAAATAGTGGTAGGTATCTGTAATTGATGATAGCTAACTGGAGCCAACAATCTGGCTGGCGTCAATGCGATAATTAACACTCGAATATTATTATCGAATTGCGATGTTTTTTTATCATACGCGTAATTTCATATGCTATCTGCTAACCTGACATAGTGAGATGTAGTCCAGGTGGTATGACATCGATGAATCGAATTCTGAAATGATATCAATTTCTGCCTTTTTTGTATTAAAATCCTTAGTTATTTGAATAGACCAGGCATGTTGTAGCTAAACAAGATAAAATAAGCTGTGCAATGATTTCTAAAAGCAATGAACTTTCACAGACTTATTTGTGTATTGATGCATTGTAGGTAGGTGCTTACTTTTGGCATTTTATTTTTGACTTGATTTCAATAACACTTTCCTCTATTTATTGATTTCAGTAGGTATTTATTAGACTTTTGTGAATATTTTATAGATACAATACCGAAATGCAATTATAATCAGATTTATTTGTCACTCACTTAAATGACTTAGTACAAGTGTAGTGTAGTACATTCCAAATGCAAAATTCATAAAATGCCTATTTACTAAAGGATTTGTTGGAAACTGGAGTTTGATATTTTTTTTTATTAAAATGCTTACCTATGGTAGGCATAAGTGACTGGTATGCATCCGGAAGTAATATACTTATTACTTCCATGCTGGTTTGGGTCAATAGGTTCTTTACAAGTAGGTAACTAACTTCGGTACTAGGTAAGTAGGTTTAAGTAATCATCATGATCATCATCAGCCTATTGTAGTCCACTGCTGGACATGGGCCTCTCCAGTTGTTCGCCACCTAGGGCAAATTTCTGGAGGATATACCCATAATCGCCACGCTGGGCAGGCGGGTTGGCGATCGGAGGGCGTAGCTTCTTGCTTCGGTGACGCTGCTGCCCGTCATCAGCCTGTGGTATTTAGCTACGCCTTCTATCGTGTTGTTTTTCGCCCCCAGTCGGTTTGCCAGAGCCTCGTTTGTTATTCGGCAGGATACACCACGGGCAGGTGAGGATGGCTTGGAGCGAAAAGATGATAGGTTGCTCCCTTACATCCCGTTTAAGTAATGGTAATACCTATCGCGTAATAATAAGTAAACTAGCTATGTGTACCTGTAGATATTGTATTCTTTATTTGTACATTTCGGTTTACAACTAGCTAACCTACTTAGTTGTTGGACCAGTTTCCTCTCTTAATCATCATGTAGTTTGGTTACTGAGTATGATCCGAAATAGCTCAAAAATGGAATCGGCGTCCCTATGTGTCGGAGGCTAAGATCTAAGGTAAAGTTAAAGACATTTAATTTAAGTTTTGTATCTACAAACCTCATATTACCCACACATGTTCATGAATGAAAGATTTTTATAGTCGGGCGGGACTTGAGAGCTTAAATAAATTATATTTACCTATAGTAAACAGGCACGTGGCATGCAGACTGACAATATTCATACCTACATAAGATGTAAAACGCCCACCTCAGGCCATTGACATCTTGAGAACTTTACGGAAAAATAAAGTCAAATCTTTTCAAACTTACTCATCTTGGGAATTATTAGTCATAAAAGGGAGCTTAAACCAATATTGGGCAATGATATTCGATGCAATTGCATTGATTCGTTAAATGATAATGCACAATTGTGTACAATCTGCATATCACTAGATGCGATTGTTTCTGAATTTATACGTTAGGTATTTCGATGAGATGATAACTTCATAGTAGGCAAACCAGGAACGCCTAGTTACAGGCCTCCTATGCTCGCATTACCTAAAACGAAATTTATTACTTACAAACTGAGTTGAGTACCTACCTACTAACCGCTACGAAAAATGTTATGATTTAAAAATGTAAAATCTACCTACTAACACCCTATTAGACGGGTTTTCAGAATAGTTTCGTGATGGCCCAAAACATTGGTAGCACACTAATTTCTTAGCCCATTCGGGGTATAAATTTTATCTAAAAAATTAGTCACTAGCCTCAATTAGAAGGAAGTTGCCGGCGATACATTTTACCCCTTTGCGTATTTGGTTGGTGATCGAAATTCGATCAAGAGACTACAGTTCACTTGGATGTAGGGCCACATATAGTATCGTTGATGTACGGTCACATGTCCTATGCATTTATTATGGGTACCATCTCAGCCTCAGCATACCTACGTATTGCTGAAGCTGAGACACTTACACATGGATTAAAAGTTTTAACTGGAGAGTTAACTACAGAAGCAATGACCAACTAGGTTCATTAGTTAGCGAATGCACATACATACATACATACCGTCACGCCTTTCTTCCAGAGGGGTAGGCAGAGACCACGTCCTTCCATTTGCGACGATCCTGGCACACAACTTTTGCTTCGTCCACATTCATCAATCTCCTCATACATGCTCGTCGGTTTAGGGTACTTAGTATGTTACCTTTGTTTGAATGCACACCACGGATAAATTAAGTATATTCGTTGCAGACAATAAGTATTATTAAAGTTAATAAACTGTTCAAAAATCATGTCTTTGATTTTGCATACGAAGCAAATGGCATAAAGGAGAGATCAGTGATAGCATTTTATGATATTAAAGTTTATGTCGGCTGTCATGTGAAAGAAGTGTTTCCATAATTTGGAAAATAAAGGCAAATTCACTTTATACGATTCTGGTGATGGTATCATCATAACAGATAAGGACCGGTTTCTATCTCAGGTAGTACAGTTAGTGTCATAATAATTATGAAAATACAGTAAATTAAAACTATCTCCTAATGTAGTAGGTAAATTATAATTTTTTAGGTCAACGGTCTGACGGTTAGCCAAATTGAGATAAATTTATCTAAATTTAAACAACGGTGGTTCATGCTGTTAGCAAAAATATAATTATGATACTATAATACTGTGTCGTGACCGAATTGCAGCTACATTGACCTATCTCCAAGGAAAGAGCTAGATGCTTAGGAGAGTATAGTGCACAAATATTTGCGCAACTACAAGTGTACATAAGTACTCATTGTTCGTAATTCGATAAATCCACTGTAATGACAATGTTATTTTTTTATATCTATACTTATAATAAATCTGTAGAGAAGTCAATTCTTTACATGGAATATATTTTCAAAATAACTATCAGGGGGTGATAAGTGATCGATACTAATGCCAAAAATGCAGTCAGTAAAACTTTTGTCTGTCTGTCTGTCTGTATGTTCGTTATACGACTTAGTACGATTAGTCTTCATACTCCTGGGCAGGTTATACTATACTTTTCATCACGCTACAACCAATAAGAGCAGAGCAGTGACGGGAAGTGTTGGGAAAACGGGAGGAATTTTTATCTGCATGTTTGATGATTTGATAATTATTAAATAGGAAAGACAGAGACCACGTAGGCAGAGACCACGCCTAGGTAATCTGGGAGAAAGGTGACGTTATGTATTTCTTCTTCGTCGATGTCACTCTTGTCAGAATGGTCGTGGTCGTCATTTCAGGCGTTGGTGACCAGCTTCACAGCCGCCTTCCTCGTGCATTCGAGTAGAGACGACGAGCCCCTCACGGTTGCCTTTATCTGGTCCGTCCGTCTCATAGGCGATCTCCCTCTTGGCCTGTTATGTATTTATGTATTATTAAAAAATATATGAAGCCAGTTCGACACAACTAATCATTAGATCAGGCGCAGTACAAAAGCTTAACGTAACTTTCAATAGGTACATCGATGTATAAAATAAATAAATATTATACGCCGAATACTGGAATCTGGGAATTCTTAACCACATATTAGGCGAGATTGCTCTAACCATTACGCCCACCGAGGTCATATTAAGTATTAATCAGCTTTAACCGTGGCTTTTCCAGATTAAAATGATTTCGCAAGCCCTCGACACCTTTTTGGTTGAAACCATGGTGAATCCCAATGCTTTTCCAGTTTTTATATTTATAAATCTGTAACTATCAATAACGTGACGACATGTTCTGTAAACGATGTTTTACCTAAATGTAGTGGTAGGAATTAAACTTAGTATCTTTATCCCTAAACCCAAATATACCTTCCTTGTGTCATCAAACAACTACTTTGTATAAACATATAAATGGCTCAATAAGGAAATTACACTCATATTAGATGCACAATTTATATCTGAAGTGCAACATAAACATGTTATTAATACGTATGTTTTAATATTTTAGCATATTTATTACAAAGTTTCATTTATTTCAATGTTTAGGTAATTTGTATTTATGTTCAGAACTGTACCTACTTACACTGAAATAAAATATTGTTTTAGGATATGCATGCATAAGCATTATATTATGCAAAAATCCGACTTAATGAATTCAAGCTTGTTTTCGAAAAAGAAATCGTGTTGACGTAAAATTTTGCAACAAGTTAAACTTAACTCTTGGGTCATTTTGTGGTCTCTCCAATAAAAAATGCTCTTAGAATCAGCCAGCAGCAATATACCCAGGTATGGTATTATGACACTTATCTCTTGTTCCAAGTATTATATAGTTAGAAGACTAAGAATGTAAGAGACCGATCGATCATCTTTTCGCTCCAAGCACCCTCACCTGCCTGAATGGTGCATCCTGCCGAATAACGTTATTTTCAGGAATATGTTACAATATTTTAGCTTGGTAGAAGCAGATTAGTGACTTAAGTTCTTTGAGACTCGAATCAGTTTTGCATGATTCTTGAGTATTGGTCTCGGGTTTAAGTAAAGTTTTGTTAGCTCCACGCCGCTGCATGCTGTATAAAATTATACTTCTTACGTATCTATAATCGTCAGCAAGAGTCAGAGCAAGATTATTTAAAGTACAGTCTATGTCGGCCACTACGTCGGTGCTCCTACGAAATGCAAACCTTTCCACGTTCCTGTCAGCCGCTGAAAGATAAAAAAAATATTGGGCAAGGAATTCCAATTCAAGACACTTTTATTACGCGCGTGGGTTTCCCAGCTAAAGTAGTGCCCTGCTTTACGATTAATCCGGCCCTGTTGATACGTCATGTTATTATTTACCCAGATTATGCAACCGGAAAGATTTATATGACATTTCTAATTTTTTACTAGTGCAGCATCTACCTGCATTTGTAATACTAAATTGTTTATAGCACGAGCATAACAAATTAATTTAGTTCGCTGCGTTTGCGTGCTCGTATGCGGCTCATTATTGCACCGTGAAGTTTTTATGCATGTGTATTCGCTCAAGAAAAATACAAATACAGTCAACAGTTGCCAAGTAAGAAGCAATGATGCGAGTTGCAACCTACGTCGCAGTTACAGTAATATATTTTAGTGTAGGTAAGTTAATAGATATCACTATTAAGGAAATGATTTACTATAATAACATTTTAATAGCTGCGGCCTCAGGTATGTCCCTTTGATTAGTCGGGTTTACGTGTAAGAATCTTGTCACTAATTTAATAAATATATTTAAAGAATTCAAAGGTAAAGAACTTCATAAAATGATTATATTTTAATGTAGATATACTGTGCGCACCTGTATCATTGTTAGTCCTATTTATTGCAAACCATATCTCATTGAATGTGCTCAGTTAAAGAGAATTATAAGGCTTTAATAAAGGGATGTATTTAAGAATCTATACATCTACAAATATCGTTCAAATCTATAAAAGTTACAGAGATAAAGTTATTCCAAATTCTAAGACGAGTGTATAAGAATAAATCCTTCAAGTTTGGGTCTTGTGTCAGAGTCACCGGACTGTGAAAAGCACCATGATTAAGCGCGACTAACGGCAACTTCATGGTTATAGGACCTTCCGTTTCGTTCCATTTCCGTAATCTTTCCAATCTAATCCCAGTTACATTTTCGTTAGGATTATGCAAGATAGTTCCAAGAAACCATTCAGGATGGGATGTGGTGAATCAGTTCGAATGTGGAGACAGTGCCGCAGACCGCATCATCGGTGGAAAAAATGCGATGCTTGGAGAGTTCCCCTGGATTGCTCGGCTTGGGTATTTCTGTAAGTTTGCGAGGCCAGCTCACCTATTCCGATTAATATGGGAACAATGTCGAATTCGATTTCTATGCTGAGTGTGTCTTTTTCTAACTTAAACTTCGAGAGTGACAAAACGAATTGTTCCCGTAGGGTTCTGAAAAGGGGGCAAATGCAACAAAAGTTATAGCCAGGCGTTACTAATTAATTTAATAGACAGCATCATTAGCTTTTAATGCCGCCATTTGCATTTTGCATTTTGCAGGTTAGCTAATTTATTCAGTGAGTTCGATTTCTAATGAAGTGACAATCTCCACGCAAAAGTGTGAACCACTGACGAAGTCTGGTTGCTTGAATATACATACTTAATTACTTGTTGTCTGGTATTCGAGATAATTACGTTAGCCTGTGAACTGGTACACTGGTACTATTGTATAGGCAAAACTTACACGTATCCCGTTCTTTTCGGACACAACCGAAAAAATATATTCAACCAACAATAGAACAACAATTAAACTAATAAACTTTAGTAAATTAGCATCAGACAACACAAATACTCGTAGTTATCACATAAATGTTTGTCCTGAAGATCATTCGAACCCACCATACCGGCTCGGAATGGTGGATGGGGATGGGTTTGGATCTAACACAGCTTGCGCTCTCTACATTCCTATTAATGGATGCACCCAAGTAAGTAATGTAAATGTACTTTAATATGTATATTTGCAATGTCAATTTGATAACACCATTTAATTGGGTTGCAAAATCCAGTTACTTATCGAATCACCTCATTATATTAAATATTTTTATCTTTCAACGTAGGTAGGTATGTGACCATAAGTTTGTTAAATAATATTCCAATTAAAAAGCTTTATTCTTTATTATAATAGTTTACAAATGTTACCATTAAAGTATGGTTTCCACAACAGATACATTTATTACACTATTCCTTCAATATGGATGATTGAAGCGATGGCTGGTACTATACATAGGTACGTCATACTTGTGAAAGAGACCGATTTTGGGACCAATCCATCCTAGTTTCCGTCGTTTGTTTTATTTATGCCACAACTACATGACCCTTTAAAAATGTAGATAACTGTAGGTATTATGTAAAACCTACTGCGATCACCTACCCGCCTGTCAAGCGTGGTGACTATGCCCAAACCAAGCAAAAAAAATACAATTTAAAGAAACAAGCAACTACATACACTTTGTCGATATGTACCAAAGTGTTTAATTTAAGCGTACCTATCTACGAAAATAGAGGATATATTCTATTGCAATGTTGTACAATATAAATATATAATAAATAAATAACCCAAGACATGCCACGCTGGGCCACACAACGCCACCTAGCCCCAAACTAAGCCGAAGCTTGTAGGTACTATGGGTACTAGACAACTGATAAACTTACTTAGATACATTTTTTTTGGTAAATAAATACATATTATACATAGAAAACACCCAGACCAATACAAACAGACATGTTCATGAACACAAATATTTGTACTGTGCGGGAATCGAACCCAGGATCCTTGGTTCAGAGGGCAGAGGTCACTACCAAATGAGCCACCGAGCCTGTCGTTATATATATAATATGTTTAACAATATAAATAATATGTATAATCATCATTAATTAATTGCTATAATATTTTAAAACATCTAATTTAAATCTTTATGCATGTGCTGCGGTTTACTTGCACGTGAACAGCGACCATTAAACTTAGTTAAAAACCGTAACGTAGGTGGCTATAACTGTTACCGATAATTACATTGCGGAACTGCCCATGGTGTTAATGATAAACTGAATGAAATTCATTCTTTCTCATGGTCGTCAAGTCGTAAATTATTTCTAGAAATGCGAAAGATAGAATATATTTTTTCATTAGCAATTCTTTTTTTGGGTCGGAGTCCGCAAACGAATATTAATTGTGATTCATCCGATATGTGACACGATAATTAAGTTAATTTGTTAACAAAACTGAGATTAGATCCCACTGAAACCATATATCTAGTTTTAATACAACATTCCTACTTACTAGCCAGTTTTCTATTTAGTTTTAGTAGATACAATTACTGGATATTGTCCTTGTCCAAGCCCATATAAATGAGACCACAATCTTCTAATTTCATCATCATCAGCCCACATCATCTTCGAATTTAGTTAGACGTTATTCACTAACGTTATATAAAACATTTGAAAGTCTACTTTGTACTTATCATTATCGCGCCTTTCCTAAAATGGAGCGACCTTACACAACCTAACTAAAAGCAATGTAGTGTAAGACGCCCTCAGAGCAGATGGAGTGACGATTTACTCAGGACGGCTAGCAAGTGCTGGATACAAAAAACCCAGTATCGATCAAAGTGGCGAACATTGCGAGAGAGAGGCCTGCATAGGCCTGCCTGGACATCTAGCAGTGGACTGATAGAGGTTGATGATGATGAACTAAATACAAAAAAATTCAACTATGTATATCCAAAACTGTTCTAAAGTCAATAAAAGTGTTCTTATCAATTATCACGGTGACCCTACACAGACGCTAGGTTATCAGACGATTTTCAAGGTAGTGTAGTGACATGTCGTTGTTCTCATAGGTTCATTTTACATTCATTTGGTAAGCAGGTATTAACGTCATTTGATTTGCTAATAAGGTTTAACAAGCATATGAGCCAAGGGCTGTGGGTTCGATCCCCGCAGAATACAAACATTTGTGTGCATGAACATGATTGTCTGTTTGTATTGGTCTGGGTGTTTTCTATGTATAGTAGGTATGTATTTATTTACAAAAAAAATATATCTATGTAAGTTTATCAGTTGTCTAGTACCCATAGTACAAGCTCCGGCTTAGTTTGGGGTTAGACGGCGCTGCGTGGCATGTCTTGGGTTATTTATTATCTATTTATATTTTTCGATTTTCCGAAAGAAAATTTAAGCGTTAATCGCTTCTTAGTATTAAGTCAGTAATCAGTATCATCGATGCGTTCTTAGGGGTGTGAGCCTTCCGCTCCCCCACAGTGCATTAATGATGACAAAGCCGCCTTGGAATTCATGGCAGTCATTTAAAAAAATGGTTTATCCTTTTAAAATACTCGGTCACAGCCTGGATATGCCATAAACTCTAGATAAAGCTTCCATGCATAGAAAAGTCCCCTGTAAAATTGTTTCTTAATCTGACCTCTGGCTCTCTTCAATTTTATCGAGCTATCGTTCCGTATCGTATATCGTATTAGATTTACTCTGCTCTCTACTGTTTTAATTTAGTCAGAATGATGATGGATTAGAAGATTTTCTATACTTGTGTCATTCTAATATTTTATAAATAACTATTACTGTTCTAATACTAAGAAGCAATTAACGCTTAAATTTTTAATCAATTATAGTTCCGGACGATAACAGAACGGATTGGATGTGTGGTGGAACCCTGATCACCGATCGCCACATAGTCACCGCCGCCCACTGCATACCCTCTCCAGAAGACGACTACTATCTGTAAGCTATCCTTCTAGATTATTAGAGAACGAATTAATCAACCAGTAGGTACTATCATCATTATCAAGTTTCAAATTGCCTCTATTAACAAAAGCTAAGAGGAAACACCAAGTTTTCATATAAAAAAATCATAATTTCGTACAGTCACCACACAAAGCGATTCCGGAACTTCAATACCCATAACTAAAGCTACTGGTGAGTTTATTCCCATTAGGTGTGACTTCGTACAAAAAGTTCCGTACGAAAGTCAACGACACACGTTGCGACTATACCGCAGATTTGACAACGGACTACGGTGCAAGGCTTCTGTTTTATAGAGAATGCGAACTACAAAATGTGTTTCGACTATGAGGATGATAAAAACTCATTTTCTGCATTATGTAGTAAGGTACAGTAGGTACAATATTGAAAGAAAAAAGTTTTATTGGCATAACAGATTACCAAGACGGCAATAGTAATTAACGTACAAGCAATAAACAACACAACAAAGGTACAGACGACCATACATCAAACCACCAGAGCCTGCCAGAATATCCCGATATGTTAAGTGATATACAAATCATAGATTCCGTCAGGCAAGGGATATAAATAACATGGGAAAACTACACATCGAATTCCTGGGTTGATCGTAAGAATAAAGGAAAAATTTATTTAAAAAAAACTATTGGAAATACGTTCTGCAGAAGTCATGCCTTTAAAACATTGGATATAGGTAGCTTAAAATATTTGTGAAGTGACGAATAAAACTCTTACAAGATGTTGCACCATGTTTCGGTGGGAAAATTTTCTTGATGCAAAGCTTTAGATATGTTTAGGAGGATACAATTTACCTATAGCATAAATACCTTTAAGTATGATGCTAATCAATTTCTTGTTGGACATAGGACATACTTATATCTAAACTTCTACCTTCTTAGGCAACACACGCACAAAAGTTTGTCCTGTGCGGGAATCGAACCCACGACTCTTGGCTCAGAGGGCTTTTCTGTTGGCTGTATTACCAACAAGAGAAAGAGGCATTCTTTATCAACCACTATTGTATCGATTCATTTTACAGAACCTCTGTTCTCCTCGGCGAACACAACACCTTGACGGACCCTGACTGCCAGCTGACTATCTGTGCGCCCAAAGTTCAGGCCCGCTCCGTAAAGTACGTCCTCAAACACGAGAAGTTTAACGATCCACCGTTCCATAATGATATGGCGGTCCTGGTACTGGATAAACCTGTGGAATTGAATGGTAAGCAACAATGAATGGAGATAGGTACCTATTATAAACCTTTATTAACCGACTTCAAAAAAGGAAGAGATTGTGAAGTACGGAGGTTCTCAATTCGACTGAATATTTTTCTTTTGTGCTACCACAACATCTCCGAGAATTGTGAAACGATTTGGAAATAATTTTTTTGTTTGAAAGAGTGTACTTCCTTGTTGGTCTCATTGCCACCATTAAAGTCGGTGTTTTTTTGATAATTTGGTCACTGGTTGCCTTAAAAGTGTACGTAGGTAACGTAATGATATTGCAGAACTCGTCTTACTATATAATCGTGAGTTTGTGGAGATATATCCCACGTGACCCATGCTTCCAAAGTCTTTGATTCGTAAATTTTGAAATGAACCATATGTACTAAAGCTAACGTCAAATTAGAATGAATCTGGAGGAAGTTTCAAAGAGTGATCTTTTCGAAAGCATTTGTGAATAACCCCGCAGATCCCAGATCGCTTGGGGTCGGCGGATTATTATTTCATAGGTAGGTATAACCTACTTTACATTAGAATTTATTTCAATACAACAACACTTCTCTTTACAGATTTCGTGGCACCCATCTGCTTGCCACAAGAAGACAATAAACTGAACATAGGCGAACTGGTGACAGCGGCAGGTTGGGGGACGATGAACATGAGCACCGAAGAGCGAGCTACAATACTGCAAGTCGTTGCGGTATGTAATCAGATCCATTCATCCATTTCTTCCCGTGGGTGTACCTAGTAAGTCTAATAAGGGACTTCTTGAGATTTTAGTTTCTCAGACGATGATATGCCTCCCAGCGACCATCCTACATTCCGAAACATTTGTAAAGTGATTTCGATCGGATCTCGGGATCAGTCAGTGTAGGTATAGCTAGAATAAACTTACAGGCTAGGATGATAGTGGCAACGGACAAGTAACAATTTGGTAACTGGTACGTTCCTGCAGCGATTTGGGCCTCTCTTTCGCTTTCCGTCGAGCAACTAAGAACAACAAGGAAGGCTACTATAAAAAAGGGGATTACCTAACTACATTTGGCACACGGAATCTTACCTTCCCATACGTCTATCTATTTCTTGAAAATGTCTCATTCTTCATTAATCTGATATCGTCCGAAGCTTTTCTTTCAAAGACCCAAGATGTTGTGGACTTTGCAAAGAATTGATTGCCTACCGATTCGTCTTATAAGTTATATCAGCAATCAACGACTGCTTGAGCGTGGACAAGATGGTACCGCAAGCGGATGAAACCATAACCTTGACTTTGCATATTTTTTATTGCGTGGTTAAACAGAAATACACACTGGTATAATAATAACAAATTACTAAAATCATATCTCTTCAAAGAAAAATAAAGCCAGTTTATTTATAAAGCATGATGTATTACGTAAGAGCACATAAATATAACGTGTATTTCTATGTACCTACCCATATTGCACGATAGCACAGTATTAAGAGTCAGAAAATATGACTGTGACGTTAATCCAAGTAATTCGTCACAACTATTTACGTATTATATACGTGACAGAAGCGGTCATTTAATACATAAACATTTCCTTGAATTACATACCTAATTTTGTTGTAGTATCATCGCAACGTTTAAAACATTTAATATCATCGGCGCGGCGTCTTATTAATCTGTACCTACTTAGATATTATCTATCACAGTAGGTAGGTACTACTTAATTTTGTACCAGATTTAATTTATTATCAGTGAGGCTATTCACAATGCCTATTTCCGATCGAATTTTTGAACTTTGAATAATCGCTTTTGAAATTTGACTTTATTTGTTCTAAACTAGATGTCAAATTTGAATGAAAGTGCGAGAAAGTTGTCGAATCCGAGCGCGAAATAGATATTGTAAATGTTCAGTTGGAGCGGTTTTACACATGAAGATATATGTAGGTATAGGGGAGACCGGGTACAAAAGTAACGGCGGGTCGAAAGTAACAAATGCTCTCTAGATTTATCCAATGGACGAAAGGTCCGCTTTGCCGCCTTCAAGTGATAATCAGGACACAGGACTATCACCTGATGGCGGCAAAGCGGCCTTTCGCCCATAGGTACTATAAGTATTACTTATTTTCATCATCATCTACATATGCAACTAACCACAGACGAGTTTGTTCATTTTATAGTTGCCCGTTGTGGACCCGATCCTGTGCGACATGTTTGGACAAGAATTCAAAGTGTCTAATTCAGAGATATGCGCGGGATCACATTATAACAAAGATGCTTGTGGCGGAGATTCCGGAGGGCCCCTCATGAAGGTAAATATTTGCAGATGTAGTAATTACATAAGGCAGGGTCCCCATTACAACTTCTACTATACAAACCCATTACTGAATATCGACTGACCGGCGAACTGTAGCGCATTAGCCGTGTCATTCGACGACTCAGCCTCTCACTGAGCGAGCCGGCAAGGGAAAACTGCATTCCTAATTTAGGCAGTAGTAATACTTGCCTACTACGCGCCATAAGAACACTCCATTATAGGAGAACAGTTAGTCGATGACTGTAGGGAACTGAGCTGCTACAGGGGCGGTTAATTAGAATTCAAAGGCGCGTTTTCGCGTTTTGGCGTTTCGATTGAGAGAGCGGCCTTTTAGAAGTGCTCCTTTATAGTTGACTAAAAAGTAGGTAATCCAGAAACCACTTTGCGAATTAATTTTAAATAACCTACTTATAGTCGTTTATTGAATCTATCCTCATCAAAGGTCGGATTTGGAAAATAACCTCTGAATCAGCTTAATAATTGCGTGAACCTTTCAACAGGGAATTACCGAACACCATGTTAGTCACTCGTGAAAACCTAGACTTTGAAGTAAAAATGACAATATGTGAGATACAAACAAAAATTCAAGGTGTCCTCGGATAATCTTCCGCGAATGGATTTGTTATTTCGTTCTTTTTCGTCTACTCAGGGCAACACTAACTCTGGTTATAAATAAATATGTATCTATCTAAAATAATCAACAGCTCATATATGTTCTTACTGGGGAGCTCAAGCCTAGCGGCGATCAATCCTTACCTTTTTTTATCCGGTGAAAATGCGTTTAGGCATGCCCGCCGCTCGGGGGAGCGGCGGCGTATGTGGGACTTATCCCGCCTCGGGGAGATGGAAATGAGGCGGGAAATACCCACTAAGAACACCGGACCCTTCGTCGTGCGCCTATGGGGGCGGTGTCAAGGGGCCTGAGATATCCCATACGACCATGACACCGCCAGCGCTGTCTGCCCTACACGGCAGACCCAACAGGCTTACCCCCTAGGGGGGAGCGACGGGAGTGGCCCGAAGGGCCAGCCTCCTCCCGTCCGACGAAGACGGGGACCCGTGCAAGGCGGGTGGAGGCGCCCCCGCACCAACCACCCGCTGGGCCCCGTGATCAAGCCTTACCTAATCTACCACGTTTGTCGACGTTAAAATGACTATGATTCAGCGAATTCTGAGCAGGCCCGTTATTGGACCTCGCCGATCAAATGACACGAGTAAATGTACATAGACTAAATCTACATAGATATAATGTACTTTTGAAAAACCCAGAGGTCTGTGCCCAATTTAAGCCAATGACCTCCAGTGAAACATCGAGTTTTTTCATACCTACTGAATAGGAACGCTCCCATTTCGGCTTCGCGCGCGTTTTTTGGTTTTATTCAAGTCAGTTTTTCCTGAATAACGTATTTATGTAACGTCCTTCTGTAACGTAAGTTCTACCGTAGAGCTAATGGGACTTTTATTTCCCGCGTGCTCCTCTAAAACCTATTCAATAGTTCCGGGTTGAGTCAATTTGGGAAACGAGTTATTTTAAATTGGTTCGAGTTTTTTCTGGCAGACGCACCGCCTTAGTCACCATGACTGCAAGAACTGATAGTATAATGGGAAATCCTTGGTGACATCAGGTCGGTATTATGTGTACACTAACTACCTAGCAACCTGGCCAGTTACATATTATGTGAGTTGTTGATATGTGTATGAAGATGTCACACAAAGATTCATTCTTTAATGATCAAATCAAACATAAACTAAGTAGGTATCTATCATGAACTAATGATTTTTAACGTTTTTCTAGGTTTACGACACACTTGACGGCCCAAAATATTATTTAGTTGGGGTAGTTTCTTTCGGCCCTTCTGTCTGCGGCATCAAAAAACCTGGAGTATATTCATCGGTGATGCACTTTCTAGAGTGGATTTTAAATAACGTTGCGAAGAAGCAATAGTAATGGATGAACACAAATCGGGGCTTGGGTCTTTGATCAAAATGGAGACGACGATCGTTAAAGTTTAAGCTACCTTAGAAATGTAGGTGTAATGGAAGGAATCGGAATCGAAGTGGTCTCCTTGGCCGAGATGGTCCGACTATGTGTGTATAGAAGGAACATTTTCGAAAAAGAAAATATAAATAGATTCCTGCTAGTTAGTGTATCTCATCATCCCCCTTAGCGTTGTCCCGGTTTGTGCCTCTAGGCCCAGGGTCCGCTTTGACCATGATCCTAGATTTAGCGAGTCTGGTTATTACATTGAAGCGACTGCCATCTGACCTTCGTAACCCTCCCGGAAAGGGGAACCAGACAAATTTGGATCATGGTTACACATTCAGAATTAAACTGGATGTGCAGGTTTCGTCATGATGTTTTCCTTCACCGCTAAGCTAGTGGTATAATTCCGCACATAGATTTTTGCAAATCCAGAGGTGCGTGCCCCGCGCGGATTCGAACCGACGACCTCACGTGTGTGAAGCGATGATCTTACCACTAGGCTACCACGGCTCGCTATCCCAGAGAATTCAATTTATTGTGTCCATCGATTTAGAAATACTTAAATACAGCATCACCTGCAATCCGATTAGCGAAAGTGACCGATAATTATAATTTTATATTGGTAACATGTGCTGGACAAATAATAAACACATAATGTACCTATAAATTATTATTTTCTGAGACAGCCGAGAGATGACGA
Source organism: Conogethes punctiferalis (assembly GCA_031163375.1). Classification (NCBI taxonomy): domain Eukaryota; kingdom Metazoa; phylum Arthropoda; class Insecta; order Lepidoptera; family Crambidae; genus Conogethes; species Conogethes punctiferalis. The sequence continues at coordinate 7,833,961 of CM062093.1, forward strand.
AATGAAATATCCAATACTCGGGTCAGGACGCTTTTAAAGCATCGATGTTTTGTCCTATTTAGGTATTTCTAAGTCGATGATAGTCTATGGGCGGGTATATCCTAGGAACCTGGCCTATTTGTTTCGTTGGCTTAGTATTTAATTTTACTTTATTATTTTCAATTTAGCAATAAAGAATTTTGTAATAGAATTATATATTACGTGTTACGATGAGAATGAACCCAAGTATTAAAGCTTTTATCAATATAAGTATATTTTTTTATTCCCATTAGTGTAGTAAGTACAAACATACTTACTTACCTATGTATATAGTTAATCTTTATATCTAGGTCCTCTCAAAAGAAGGGATAAATTGAATAGACAATGGTAAACTCGGTCTGTAACTTGAAATACTTACATACACCAAAATGCAGCTACATACTTTTGTTTTCTGCCGCAAAAAATGCTTACAAAAACTTAAGTAATTTTAAAATAGGCAAGTTCAGTTACAAATGTAAGTGTTAGACAATCGCAGTATTCGTCACTCAGTTGCGGAAGCGTGAACACACCATGTCGGACACAATGGAATCTTTAGAGAAACAACATTTTTAAGTGATTCTTAATCATGAGTTTATTAAATGGTATACAGTTTGGCGTATCAATTTTGATTGTTGTTTTCGGAGAAATACGTAAGTAATATGTACCGTTACAAGCTTATAATGTTTCATTATTAGAAATATGATGACGACAAACGGTTTTGTTGTGTTTAGTTCCAGAAGAAGTGATTGCTAGGACTGTTGAATCATTATCCGTCAATGTGACGACATCACCAGTGAACGCTACTGAATCCATTAATAGAAGGTGGATCGATCATTTGAATCCTATTTTAACAAAAAACAATCACAATACTGGCGGTGAATCACGCGATGCTAATGATTTTGGTATATCAAAAACTGCTGGAAACGTGAGTTGGAAAGTTTTGCCGAGCAAAACGATTTGTGGGCCATTAGCGGAAGAAGAAAGAATTTTTGGAGGGGAAAATGCAGCTATCGATGAATTCCCATGGCTTGTTCGGATAAAATATGTCTTGGGTAAGTACTACGTATAGTTTAGTCAATATTTTTAACACCTTCTGTGCTGGCCAGTACCTATCTTACTAAGCTGATAGCATATTGAATTTTACTTTGAGAGGAAAAATTCAATACGTAAAACTCGGAAGCGAAACAATATAAAATCTACCACGACTGTAGGTATTAAGTACCTATATTTGAAGGGTGTGATCTATTTCGACCATAACTTTAATTAATAAACACATTTTTAATTATTTATTTTTTTATAAATTCAAATAAGGGTAGGTATATCCTTAGAATGAAATAAAAGTTTACGATTATGTCTGACAGGAATATTATATCGTATACCTACGATAGCAATTTGCAACTTGTTTTTCCTCAGATAACGGTAAGGAGGTGTACGCATGTGCTGGCTCACTAATAACGGACCATTATGTCTTAACAGCGGCGCACTGTGCCGTCAATTTTACTATGTGAGTTAACAAACATTGCATAATTATTTTATGTACCGTACCTACCTACATCTGTACTATAGCCCTACCTAATATTGCCTAATAAGTATTTCTATCAAGATTGGACAATATGAATGACCTACCCTTATGTAAATCTCGTAGCATCTACCTACTTAATGTCCAGGTAATCAAAACCAGATAGAGGTAGATGACCACACAATCTAGAGATGCAAAAGACATACCATACCATACAGACAATAGTGGCGCGCACCAAGAGGTTCAGTTCCTCGTTCCTGCCCCGTGCCATTAAGTCATGGAATGCCCTTCCAGCTCATGTATTTCCTCCCTCTTACAATCCTGGGTTCTTTAGGCGGGGCGTGAAACGGCATCTCAGTGGGCCTTCAGGGTAAGGGCGACAGGCGCGGTGGGTATGCCCTATTGTGCCTGTCGACCTTACATTTGGATCTCACGGCCGCTTACCATCAGGTGGAGTGAGATCATCCTGAATGCTCTTTTTATAACAAAAAAAAAAAAAAAACTTACTTCTGCATGATAAAAATGACTTTAACTGACTTACTTGACTTATTGTCCCTTGGATGGGGCAGAGGGATCCCGCACGGTCTTGAGCTTCGCGCTTCACTTCGCTCCAGGTAATTCTTCTGACTAACATAAAGTAATATAAATTCTAGTAAAGAAGTAAGACTAGGCGATTGGAACGTAGAAACAGAACATGACTGCCAAGACGGGTTCTGCAGCGGGCCTGCGGTCGACATCAAAGTGAGCGAGGTGATACCCTTCCCGGGGTACAACAAAATGGACTTGTTCAAGGGCGACATTGCTCTGTTGAGACTTCAGAGACCAGTGAACTTTACAGGTAAACCCCGTTTTTTAAAGCTTTTATTTAACTTGCCTTGTTAGTATTTTTAGTGTGCGGCAAATATTACGAGCTGAATTAGGGCTACTTTTTTGTGTTATTATTCTAAGGGCTACTTCCTGTCGTCAGCTTCTTTTCATTTAAAAATAGATAGGCAATGTTACGTGTCTGACTTAGCAGACACGCTTCTTTTAGCTTCTTTCAGCTAGAAGAAGAATATACGTCGAGGCTTTTACTTAACCAATAAGTTACCGAGATAATTGATAAAGTTCTGGATTTAGGGGATGATATCCAAAGAAAAGATACTTAGATGAATTTGTGTTAAGGATGACATAGCATAGAGATTGGGTAATCCTTATTTGACAAGAAGTGACACATTGGTTAAGTTAAGTTAAATGTATATGTTGTATACATATACATTTAACTTAACTTAACCAAATGTCTAAAAGTATTCTTGTACCTTTTACAGATTTTATAAGGCCTATTTGTTTACCGGCGACGGACAACATATCAAAAGAAGATTACTCTCCAGGAAGTCTTTACTGGACTGCTGGTTGGGGGAAGACGGAATTTGGTATGTTTTGTTCAAATTATAATTAATGTCATCTTACGTTTGGCACAAAAACTTTCCTGCTGCAAAAGAGCGTTGTTAATTTTTTTTTTTTAATAGTGTCTAGACATAATGGCTTCCCTACGCCTGATGGAAAGCGAAAGAGAAGCCCAAGTCGCTGTGACAACGGGCAAGTAACTGGTCAGTTACCTGTCAGTTGCCACCGCCATGCCGGCCCAACCCCAAACCCCCACGAGCTCCGGAAACCCTACTCACCGGCAGAAACACGACTCAGAGGTCATTTGACTGCGGTATTCTATAGGGTGGAGGTCCTTCCCCGGACGGGCAGCTCAATTCGAGCGAAGATTCGCTATGCCCTACCTCTCTTAATTTTGAGATTACGGTGTGAAATCAATTACTTCTACATTAAAAAAAAATTGATAACTATACACATTTCCAGCAAAAAAGTCACCTATAAAACGGAAAGTGGAATTGGAGTCTGTACCAATTGCTACATGCCTTCAGAAACATCCAACTTTATCTGATAATGCTGCTCCCTTTGTGATATGCGCCGGTGGCAAGGAAGGAAAAGACACGTGCACCGGAGACTCTGGCGGGTCTTTGGTCAAACAGCTCCACGATGCTAGCTCGACCAACTGGTTCCTCATGGGCATCACCAGCTATGGGTACAAGGACTGCGGAACTGAAGGTAGACCCGGCCTGTATGCTAGAATCACGCCTTACATGGATTGGATCCTTCGTAATGTTGTTTGAAATAAAACGCTGTTATTGATTAATATTACCTGTTTAATACTTAGTTACATACAACAATACATTAACATAAACCATAAAACAAATTATCTACCTAGATAAATCCTGCTAATATCATAAATTTATGCGAAAGTTTAGTTGGATGTTTGTTACTCTTTCACGTGAAACAGATTCAAATGAAACTTAACAGTTACATGCTACATACATCAGATTAAAGGAGTCTGCCCACTACACCGTATCATACCATGGCCGTGCTATGAACGTGTCAGACAAAAAAGTATTCTTTGTATTGAAAACTATGAGACGATGCCCATTAGACCGTTCCGTCACCGACCAACACCGTCGCGTGCCATGCACGGACAGTTCAGAATTGTCGGCGAGAATATTTTGCCGGTGGCGGTACGCTCCGCGCACGGTACGCGACGGTGCCAAACCGATGCGTGCCGGCAGCAAAACGGTGATAATACGGGTTATAACCGCGTATAAGGACCGTTAGAAACGCGTCTCAAATGCCTTCTCTTTCGGTTTAGCAAATTTAATTGTACACAAATATTTAGATGCACACATAAGAGCTTATATCATTTCAATTTACCTGGGTTATACCATGTTAGTTCCATACATACGGGTTGCATACGGACACCATACCGGCATCATACGGGCATCATACGGGTTGCATACGGACACCATACCGGCATCATACGGGCATCATACGGGCATCATACGGGCATCATACGGGCATCATACGGGCATTAAACGCCGTCGACTCGTTTCAGTGGGCTAAGCAAGCCGTATCGTATTTCCTTCCGTGCTTGACACGTTCATAGCACGGCCATGGTATGATACGGTGTAGTGGGCAGAGACCTTTACATGTGTTAATCTGATGTATGTAATGTAGCGTATCTACATATGTATGTAGATAGGCTATAATTGAAAAGGATATCATTTCATTAGGTATATCACCGATATTCACGCGGGTAAAACTGCAGGCAATATAAAATAATCCGTCTACCTAATGCCCGCCGTATCCGTATACATGTGTTGTGTTGGTTTGGTAAGAAATCTTCTAATTAAATAAATTTTAGTAGGGTTTACGCATGGTTTTAACAGAAACGGACTATACTTATTGATATTAGGTATTACATCTACCTATAGATGTAGCATGTGTACATGACTTTATTTACCTCCATCCAAACTCTCTATCGCAACTTCAGAATCCGAATACAGCTTATCATCGTCAATCCTGCTCAGATATTCTGCTACGTCCCCGTTGAATGTTTCAGCGGTGTCGTTTATAGAGACTTTCCTTGATCGCGTTGGACTATTGTAATGGTAAGACTTGCTCTTCGAGCTTCGCCTCTTCCCCGACTTCCTTGGGGACATGTGTATCATGTCGGAGGGCAGGTAGTGCGCCCGCGGGGCGTAGTACCTCTCGAAGAGCATCGGCTGCTGTTGGACCCTCCCGTACATTAGTTCCATTTCGTGGAGGAACTCCTCCCGCCTCATCTTCTCCTCGTCGCGGCGAGTTTGTAGACGCATAGCAATATCTTCTTCGTGACTATAAGAAGGATATTAATGACCATGTTATACAAACTAATACAAATTAATTTCGAAATTACCTTATTACTATCATGGAAAGCTGTATTTCAAACGCAACGTAGAAAAATATCATCAACACAACAATGAAAGTAGGGACTGAAATATTATTAGATTGATTAATAAGAGATTCTCCAATCTATTGTTAAAACAGCTATTGTGTCTGGAAATCTAACGAGGTCAAACAAAATAAAATAAAATTGTAGAGCGAGGTATATGTAGGTACGTCTTACTAAGGCAAATCATGTGTCCGAGTGATTATAATTTGATAAATACATTGAAGAACAGCAGAGCTATCTATTGACAAATGGGTACCTACGGAAAGATCTGTCTCGGAAATATTCTCCGTCATTTATTCAAATACACAATCATTGCTAAATTGTTCGCCAGCCTCTCGGAAACCTCTCAAAACTCTCGGAAATATTTTCGATGACACTTGTCAAATTCGAATGAACGATCGAGAATCTATCCGCTCGGATTTCTCCTTTCTGAGAGAGATCTTCCCGAACGCTTTTATGGATAGCCTCGCATTTGTGTACCCACTTGTTTTTCACAAGATGCCACGCGGGCTTGGACCTCAAGAGCCGATCCCGATGGCGCAGCTCCAGCCTCCGTCGTTGGTCAGCGAGCCTCCTCGCCGCCTCCATCTCAAACCGCCTCCTCACGGCCTCCGCCCTCAGCAGGGCAGCGAGGTTGGACCTCCCAGTGGCGGCGGCTCGGAGGTCCAACGCGGAGTACGCACGAGACCCGGCAGTGCCCACGGCGTTGTTGTCGCCAACACTTTCAGAACTCTTGCTCTCTTGATATAGTTTTTTGGTTATGTCTTGCATCTGAAATTTTAATTAACATCTTCGTATTGCTAGATAGATATACTTAACTGCGATTCATTTATGTGTGAATGGTTTGTAAATGTACATTTGTGGTAACCATACAGACCTTCTTAGCTGCCCGATCAGCGGTGCTAAACCGAAACGGCTGCGGGCTGGTCGTAATCAGATCCTCCTTGGTACATTTGTGGCGTCTGCCCTTCAGCGGGCTGGCGGGCCTCCTCTCTGAGGACGTGGCCGAGAGGGCAGCCGGGGAGGGGTCAATGGGTAGGTCGCTGTGGGCTGCCGGTGTGGAGAGGCGGCTGCGGTCCCGAGCCGCCATGCTCCCAGGGTAGTTAGAAGCCCGGAGCATCTCTTCAGCTCTTATTCGACGGTTCATTGACCTACATGGGTGAATATTTCGATTAGTGATATGATTAGATTAGTGTAATTTAATATGTACCTACTTTACATGCCGACCGCCAATATAAATTAGTCAAATCTGTAATCTGTTTTGAAACCGTTAGGGCTTTGATGAGTTCGATTGTGAATTTTAATTGATAAAATACAAATTGATGGTGTTTTTGATTTTATGCCTCGTTCATTGAAAAAAAAATCTAACAAAAATCAGTCAGTTTTACTATTATTAAAACGTGACTTATAAATATGTAGATCAAATAGAGCTCATTAAATTAATAGCCCCCGTTAATTACTTCACTGGAAATTAATCTACATAGCACGAATAAGCATATTCTCTATGTGGGTTCATTTCAACTTAACGTGGAATACGGTATGTAGGTATTTACTGGAAATCGTAAATGAGTGTGCTATTTACGACCACCATAGCATACCATACTCATATAAATTTAACCTAGTTCATGTAGGTAGATTCAGCCTTTGATAATGCTATTTTATTACTCCTACTATTATGATATTAAATAATAAATATCATAAATAAATAAATATCAGACATCATCACATACATTGCTCTGATCCCAAAGTAAGTAGCTTAAGCACTTGTGATAAGGGTATCAGAACAACGAAGGTACCACAAATAAATACTTAAATACAAATATAAACACCCAGACACGGAACAAACACAAGTGTTCATCACACGAATGTTTGTCCCGGGTGGGAATCGAACCCACGACCCTTGGTTCAGAAGGCAGGGGTCACTACCAATTGAGCCACCGAGCCAGTCAAAATACACAGTACACAGTAATAATAGTAGTTCTGATAACTAAAACTGCATGTGGTGAAACTTCTCGTTAGAAGGTATACCACGTGAGGCAGCAAAGTCCATACAAATATGTAGCTCGTTATTGTATACCTTATTCTTGCAGTCCATTGCTGGATATAGGCCCCTAGCAATTAGGGTTTTCTGAAAAATGAAATCTGCCAGATGCCACCACATACCTACGTAGCAGGTTTAACTGTAACGTAATTGGTTCGTTTTCACATGGCATGGACATTTACATAGCAACTGACCAATCACATGATAGCTGGACCGCAGGCTACATAACGCCATCTATCGGGCATTTCATTTTGGTACACCCTCATCGTTCGCCACTTTGCTTGACCCTGCCTCGATTATTGTGTGTGAAGCCTACATTTCCTTTACCATAATCTGAAAAGCTCAGAAGCACCTTGTTGAATTCATACAGGAATTTAGATTCCTGTATGAATTCAACAAGGTGCCAAGAAATGAAATAACTTTTGTTGGTAGGGATGTAAGGGAGTGACCCATCATCTTTTCGCTTCAAGCCAACCTCACCTGCCCGTGGTGCATCCTGCCGAAAAACAAACGAGGCGCTGGCAGCCGACTGGTGGCGGTATAACCATCACAATTAAAGGCGTAGCTAAATACACAGACGGGCAGCAGCGTTACCGGAGCGAGAAGCTGCGCCCTGCGATCGCCAACCCGCCTGCCCCAGCGTGACGATTATGGGTATATCCTCCAGTTGTTTGCCCTAAGTGGCGAACGACTGGAGAGGCCTATGTCCAGCCGTGGACTAATAGAACTAAGCTGATTATGATGATGACAGATACTGCTGCTTATAGAATATTGAACAATAAGTACTATAGGTACCTGAAAAAGTCGTCCTCTTTCACTTTATCATAAAAGTAGTTGGAGAACAAGTTCTTGGGCACGGGACGAGCTCGGAACCGTTTCTTCTTCTTGCTCTTCGGCAGAGCATGGACGGCGCGGTCGCACATGCCTAGTAGAGCCTTCTCTTCTCTCTTGGTAAAACTGAACGGCTTCATCTGAGCCCGCAGTTCTGCTTCGCTGTTGATCTTTGTTAGAGCCCGTCTATAAAAATAACCGTAAGGAATTTAAACTACATACCTACCTACCTATTTCGTAACGCCATGACTACTTACACTATACTGACTAGGTATACATCCTCTACATTATGTGGCATTTCGAGAATTAGGTACATAATATAATCGCTTTCAGGCTCGCCTAATACTGGTAATGACAAGTAGGTAATGCTATTTTATATTCTCTTGTGTAGTAAGATTTAATTTTATAAATACTCGTATACACTAGGTAGGTAGGTAGCTACTTACCTACATGTAATGTTCATTCTATTGTTGCACGCTTCAGGCAATACCCAGTAAGTACTTTGAGTACCGTAAATGGACCAAAAATGTTTTTCTAGTGTGGCTAGGAAACAGAATTAAATTCGGTAACCTATGCTTTGTCATGTTAAATCGTTTAGGTTAAGAAAAAAGACGGATCATTTATCGAATTAGATTCCATTTCTGTAGTTTTGTGAATAGAGGCTTGATATCAAAGAAAGATATAGGTATACAAGTACCTGATATTCATTAGATAGGTATGACCGAGGTGTCTGTCAAGTCTGAGAACACAGAATCCTGAGAAATATCAATTTCCTAAATTAACCGGGATTCTTCGGATTTTGCTTACAGCTTATACAATGCTCTACCAAGGTCGAGTCAAATCGCCAAAGAACATCCGGTTGTCTGCTAGAGCCAGTAGAATCCGGATGTGTACAAAAATCCCAGAAGCAAATGTTCTTGAATCACTGCCAAGAACTGACTCGATAAAGTCACCTCTAAACATGCATAATTAATACTTCACATCAGATAATATACGACTAGGGTTATCAACGCTCGGAAGAACTAACCTGGAAGGATTTTAACAAATCGGGGATGGGGTTCGATGAACAGAGACGACGCGTCGTCATCAGTACCTATACCTACCAAATGTAAAGCAGAGAAAAGCTAAATTGACAGATTCCGAACTGTAGGTACCCTCCCACACCTGCCCACAAATCCACATACCTGCCACAAAAGGGTAAGGAGTTAACCTGTAGCCTCAATAGTTAATGTCCGATCGCCGAACTAAGACAACTTTTTAGTGGTCCAGTTGATTAAATAGACCAACGAAAGGCATACTACATAAAACAAGATCAGTGATATGATTTTAATATTTACTCTTATCATAAAAATTACCAGGAGCACATTAGTTCATTTCTTAATAACTAATTAGGTAAGTTAAGTTAACGTACCCTATATTAGGCAATTAATAGACATCCATGTTTTGACTTCTAATTTCCAACTCCTGGTAATTTTTAAGGTAGCTTAAAATTGGCTAGGTAAAATCTATCTATACCTACTTAACTAACTGATTATATGTGTGTATTAACGCGTGTATTAATAATACTATAGACGGGGACGCATGTCAGCCAAGTTCTACTGTTAAATACCTATGTCATCATCATCCTAGCATTTTTCCCGATTGTGTCAGGGTCGGCTTCCCAAACTGAGTGATTATGGCGAGGGCTACGCTTTTACACAGAGCGACTGCCATCAGACCTCCGCAACACTTAGGGTAAGCTATACCCATTCCCAGTTTAAATACCTATTTGTGTAATGTTAATTACTTGTTTACACAGTGCTGCAATTTAAACAATTCTGGTAAGGATTCGAAGGCCCTTGAAGCTTGAGGGCATTAAGGAGAGGTTTGGGATTCGCTTTTTACCAAAAGTAGCTACTTATGCTGTACGTAGGTACCTACTAAGGTAATTTTGTTGTGTAGTCAGCGTTGTCTTCTTTCCGATAGTTATTGTCATATAAGTTAAAATGTGATTTAGAAGTTAATTTAGTCAGATAAGTTCAGTGTTTATTTAGCTAAATGGTTTAATCGGCTAACGTTTTTTCTCTATTGCAGTTTATGTGCCACCCTTTTAACATGATAGTATGATGTGCAAGCTGGTTCGTGCCGAAACAGCCTACCTACATTAGGTAACGTAAATTTTGTTTTTAATGAGAAAAGCTGTGGCCTATCCGGCCACAGCATTTCTCATTAAAAACAAAATCATTTACCGTTTATTATTACTTCAGAAGGTACTTCAATTACCATATTCATAATGCAAACAAGCAGGTATTCAAGGGTGGGTACCTACTTACAATAAATATTATAGCTAAATACTGTGTCCTTCTTAGATAGAGTTTTTCTATAATAAGTGTGCGATGTTTAAGTATATGTTCAAAAGAAAAAGGTTCACTACAAAATAAAATTAAAATATTTAAATAGCTACCTAGGTAGTGTCATCCCACACATAGTGAAACTACTAGAAAAATTGGTCTAACCATTTTCAAACAATATCTACACACTATGCCTATCAAAGCTATGACTATCAAATGATGATCGTTGGTGGCATCTGCTAGAACTCAGACCCAAAGCTTATTTCCTAATAATATAAAGTCGGAGCGCAGAAACTTTGTATCATCCACCTTTTAACCGAGAACGCCCTATACAATGTGCCATATGAAGTCATCTATGCGATTGGGGTATTCTGATAACACGTATTCCATTCACCAGAATGGATCGTTAACTTGGATTTGAACGATATCTGACTAAGCCCACAGCAGAACCTAACTTGATTCTTGCACGTCGCTTCGCCCGCGTAGTTTTTGGTCAGTTCGCCCAAGGTGCAGCGCAGACGGCACACTTTTTGTGTGATAGAGTCTGCGTCTGAGACATTTAAAAAGAGCGTCTAAGTCTGCCGCCAAATAATCGAAGATGTGCGTCGTGTGCGTTGAGTCTGTGAAATATCCGCGACAGATTTTTGCGCGTCGTGTGCGTTACTGCATATAATTGCAAAAAAGTGCGTCACGGATATTCTGTCGTCTGCGCTGCCCCTAAAGACTTAATCACACACACCAAGAAGCAGCCAAATGTTTTCGTCATAGTCACTTATTCAGTCTTCAGTCACTATTCATACCCTTCCTTAGGACAAAATTCTCATCAAATCTCATTCAAATTGCTCTTAAAGTAAAGGCGTGTAAAAGTAACAGAAAGCATTACGTATACCTACCAACATAGATACTATTAACACTATTCAATTAAGGTACATAACTTAAAAAGTCTAGAAAACAAAATATAAAGTGTAAAGCATACTGGACGTGCGTGTCGAGTGTGTAAACCTCATGGCCTGGTCTTCGAGGATCTTGTCGTAGAGGGGGATCCGGGACTCAATGGGCACCGGCTTGGCCCGGAACTGCTTCCTCTCGCACTTCTGATGGAGCATGTCTTCGGAGAACGACTTACGAAGGCTACGCAACTCGTTGACGATTCGATCTTCTTCATCCCTAAGTAAAAAAAAAAGTTTTTTCCTTGCATCTCATCTCCGTATTTGTTTCCTTCCCGAAATTTCGGTTAGCGGTAGATTAAACGCTGTCCGTGTGGCGAAGTTTTGGTCTCGGAAAGTTTGAATAATTTTTTGCTATCGATACGACAAGAAGCGGTAGATTTAGTATACCTACCTACCTCATAAAAAACATAGCAAAAAAAAATTCTCGCTAATTTCTCGCGTAGATCGTGTGGATCGTACTTACTACAACAAACTTTGAATTTAAATGTCAAGGTTCCGAGACTCTACTACCTGGACTCTACCGAGTAATGACATAATGTAACTAGGGTAAAATAATTGTTATTTACATTATGTGTCAATAATTATTCTTATTGTGCAAGTAAAGAGCGATAAAATTAACTTACTTACCGTTCAGTCATTTTGAAGGGTTTGGGTATCGTGATATTCTTAGTTTTTCGCGTTGGCGACACGGCACGTCTCGTCCTCAGGGGACTTGAAGGCATACTTTGAGTTTTGAAATCGTCATCCATACTTATGGGGCTGTACTTTTTCCCTTCAAAATATTGCTCAAACTTTTGGTCGACTTCGAAACTCTTTTCTAGCTTCGCGTCGTTCCAAGTTATGGAACAAGCGGAGTGGTTTCGTTTCGGCCTTTCGCTTTTAGTCTTCTCTTTCATTGAACTGTGTTTGATCGGCGTAACCTTTATATCATCTAGCATGCCCTTTTCTATATCATTCACCACTAATTTCTTAGCCGATTTCTTAACAGCCACGTTGGTGTTTGTATTTACTTTTCCTGGATTTTTCGCTTTTCCTTGGTTACCCATATCATTCCTATCATTCGAATATTGTCTTCTCAAATTATAATTTATCTTAGATTTAGTTTTCTTACTAGCAACAGCTGGAGGAAGGAAAGTTTCCTCTGTTCTTAAAAAGCGTTCATCGGAAAGTTTGTTGTCGTACGCGTTGTAGTCATCTTGTTCGGCGGCTGAATTCAACATTTTTTTCTTTCTTTCCCTTAAACTTTTTAGCGTCGAATAAAACTCTTCTTCTGGTAAATGATTGATGTCATTATAATCGGGTATGCTCCGGTAAAAGTCTTTTAACTTTTCGGCCTCCGTGTCTGCAGTGAGGGAGCACACTGTGGAAGGCGACTCGACGGAGCATTGATCAAGCATCGGCTTTTTCTTGCGTTCGTACGCGGTTTTCGGCATTTTGCTAACCGGGTCCACGGGTAATCTTAGACAGGAATTCTTGAACACGCTACAGCGATGCATCACTTACGTTATTAAGCGTTGGCGGCAACATTATAACTGCGGTGGTTTGACAAGTGTTAAATATTACAGCAACTAAACCCTAGGGCTTGTTTGACGGTTGTTTGTTGTTTTAGGTTGCAGACGGTTGTCAAGGTAACACCCTTGCGCATGGTAACTTCGATAGCCTAGATTAAAGATGATATATCTTAAATATTTATTACTTGACTAAACAATAATCTCTTTAATTTTATTCCAATCCGATTAATGGGTTTAACCGAATTAATTTGTTGTCAATAGGTACTGTGCCCTAAATAAATTAGGTAGGTAGGTACTTGAAGTTATACTAAGTACTTACTTATTGATAGGGAGGTATGTAGGTACATGTGCTAGTCATTAACATACATACATGTAAAGTAATGTTATGAGTTTATCCGAACAATCATCTCAGTTATAGGCAATTATTAATTTTATTTTCCTTTATCTACATGCATAAAAGTTTGATGGGTAGTCAAACATGATCCCATTTCTAATTCAAGTTAGCTATATATAAAGACCAAAACCCACTTGTTTTTCAATTCCTTTTTTTACTTACTCCTTTTTCGCATAAAAAACCCCATCACGTGATTTCAACCCAAGCCCTTTTAGGTCTTAGTGGGTCTTAGACAGCGCTTGCAACTATGTAATAGATAAACGATTCAGATTACAAGTAGGTAGTGACTTAACTTTTTAGTAATCCACATTTCTATTTAATATTCCAGAATTTGAAATAAATACTCATGTATAACTTTAAAAGTCCCGCTTTATGTAAATGTCAGTTCTGGCTGATTTTCCACAGACAAGGAATGTACTTCCGGTCTCCAGCATGTACATCTATGTAATAAAATTTTTGACCTATTTATTATAATGTACGATGATAAGCGATACATACATCGAATAATTATGTTTACTATTTAAGTGTTTTGTGAAAAATAATTATGAACTTAATCCCGCCTTTTTTAAATATTTTAACGACTGTCATGTAAAAACTGACTTAATTTATTCGGCCCACAGCCGTAAAATCATTATTTAAAAAAGCTCGGTACGTCAAAAACAGCTGGTGTACGTACTGTACGTACAAAACAAATGGCCAAAAACAAATATTTAAACGTAATTTCGCAACAAATTTCAAAAAATCAAAACCTGGCCTCTTATTGAATTAATATTGGTTTAGTCTTATAAGCTACTGTTATCAACCATTAATGAAAATGTTGATGAGAAAGACGGCGCACCGGTTATTTACGAATATATGCAACAACACAAGAAATATTGTTTGCCGCACTTTGAGCACCGTTAATGAAGACAACATACGCGAAAGATACGATGTCATCATCGCTGGTGGTGGCATGGTAGGATGCACCTTAGCATGCGCTATGGGTAAGTGGAAACTTTTCAAATACTTATATGAATTATCAAAAGAATTAAACATCATTCACGTATTTGTACGTATCGAAAATCAACAATCATCATCACCATCACCATTAGCCTTTATCAATCCACTGCTGGACATAGGCCTCTCCCAAATCAACAATATTGTGTTGGAAGCTATGACTATTGAACCTGCAGTTCGCATCAATTGTAATGATGAAAATATTGGTCATGATAGTCTAAATGTGGAATGGTCTATGATCTGAGTTCTCTAATGTCTTTCAGATAATGACAAACAAGTGTTAATTATTACCTAAATAATGTTTAATGTTAGTTTTGTGTTTCAAATTAATTGTTAAAAATTTCCTATACCTATGGTTTTCAGGTAAAAACTCTTTACTATCAAATCTGAAAGTCCTTTTGCTAGAAGGCAGCCCATCCCAGAAGTATGACCTGAAACCTGAGTACAGCAATAGAGTGGTAGCATTGAACCCAAACACAAAGAGTTTGATGAACTCACTAGAAGTATGGAGGCATGTGGAGAATGCTCGACTACAACCTGTCAGGCACATGCAAGTGAGTATATTTTATTATATGGCTGGCAGATGGCTTGTCTGATATTGAGCAGTTACTGCATAATATCAGATGTCAGCAATGCTATGTGAGTAAAGAGCTTCCACAATACATTTAAAGGGCATGTTATACCAATCAGATTTATGGTTGGCCATTTACATTGAAACACTTTTAGTAACTAATTAACAGCTCAGCCAAATATTGGTAAAAACTTAAATATACCAACCTTGAAAATAGCCCTAATGGGAATCAATTTTATTGACATAACATATTTATACCAAGCAAATTAAATATTTCATTGTGTAAAATGATATCTCTTGTCTTAGTAAAAAATTCAAAATGTATGTTTCAGGTCTGGGATGCTTGCTCCGATGCATTGATCTCTTTCAGTAGCTCTGACATGTTAGAGGATGATATTGCTTACATAGTTGAAAATGACCTTCTGCTCCATGCTATAAACACTGAACTTGTATCATCTAATATCAAGAATGTGAGAATTGTGTATGGTGCCAAGATTCAAGACTACAAGCTCTCTAAAAATACAGGGGAAGGTTCAGATAATTTAGTGAAGATGAGCAACGGTGATGTTTACGCTTGTGAGCTGTTGGTGAGTAGATTTCCTTGTCTTCTTAATCAGTTTCTTTTTAGTTGAGTATAGTTTACAGTTGTATGGCAGCCTGCGAAATGCTATATTTCTCTTTTGAAGATTTTCTAGGTATTACAAAAACATTTTGTAATTTTATTTCAATGGTTTTCATTTGTTACCACAGAATAGACTAAATTATTGTCTCAGGTCTGCAGGATATTCTTGTAGTGAGACAAAAACCAAGTGTAATAAGGAGTGCTAAGGGACTTCGAAATTAAAAAACACCTTTCTTTCTTGATATTATAATTTTTTTTAATATATTTTACACTTAGGTACCAATAAACAATTTGTATTATGCTATATACATACATACATCCATAAAAATATTTTAAATACATATTATAGTATATATAATATTATGTATATTAAAGCACAATATTTTCTCTAATTTATAATGTCATGGTGGTTGTCTGTCATCTAATTTACTTTCAATTAATTTCAATCTGGCTTCAGTGGCTTCCGTCAGCTTCGTAACCTTCTTGGTTAACTCTGCTAACTGCGTCTTTATATCCACCATACATATTTCTTGTATGCCATTAATGGTCAATGACACCGGTCTATTTCTGTTGTCCATATTGTTTGAAGTTGTTCTCTTTCTTCTCTCAACCTGTTGACTCTCTGACGAATAACGGTCATATAGATAACTCTTCCGCTTGACCATTGGTTGCCTCGTAGTGTCTTCTTCGTCTCCTTTACATTTCTTCACACGGCATTCATAGTTGTTATTCTTGCGAATACTCCTCTTTGTGTCTTTACGGCTTGCTACCATTTTGTAAATTGATGCTATTAGATCTTTTGGTATCTGAAATTAAAAAGCAACAAATAAACAATGACGCTTTTTATGATAATGATCCTGGCTATTAATGTTATCTAGGTATTCAAATTTAAAAAGATTTTGCATTCATTATGTGTATGGAGCTGACCTTGATAGTAAATTAAAAACCAGTTGAACCGTCCACATACTGCCATAACTCACCACTATCAGAATAGTGTACCTATGTAAGGCACATCCTTCAATGTGCAAGAAGTTTCGCAGGGATAATAGGCTACACATACATACTCGTACATAGGCGCACGATCGCCAAGTCAGCGACTAGAGTAGCCTGAGTCCGCCTATGTACGCACGTTCTACAATATGCATACAATATAAGTACTTAAAATGAATGTTTACCCGGTTCTCTCTGGGATCGTTAGGCCTGATGTTCAAAGTGCGCGTATGAGTGGCAGTCAGCAGCGCCCCCCAACGGAGCACTGCAATCAGTTGTCGCGGCGCACACGATAGCAGAGAGCTGAACAGCATGCTCTCAAGGTGGGCCACCAGCTGTGTTTGTCGCACCAAACGATCCAAACCGGCACCTTCTTGTAAAGCCTGGAAAATTAGATATAATGTTTTTCTTGTGTAAAAAAAGGCTTAGCGCTTGGAGGGATCATTGGTGTTCAATTTAGAAAGCATAAACTACTTCTAAATATCCTAGATGCATTATCGTCATCGTCTCTGTACATTTATAAAGAATTCGCTCACACAACTCCTTCACAACGCTTTTGCAACATTGACTGACTGAGAGTCTAGTATATATATATATATAGCCCTTGTCACTGTCGAATCATTTAAAAAATTGATACAAAGTATAGTTTTCTATTTCAATTCGAATCCTAATTCCGAAAAAAGCAAAGGAGTTGTGGGACAGAAACTACATCAAACAATATAAAAATCTTCTTATAATTATAAGTCCTGCCTAATCTGTTGAAGATACCTAATCTATAATAAATATCTAATTGGTACAGTACTGCATTCGTCTTACCTGGATATCGCTCACAGCTAAACCGACCAAAAGATTCGTCAAAATCATGGTAACCAGTAACACAAACAGCAAGAATATTCCGTGCGCAGTCAGTGGATACTGTATCTGTGAGCTCGTTTGATTGCTGTAAAATATATCCTCGTACTCGAGTTCTCCTGACATCATCATGACTGTCTTGACGAGACCAGCAGGCAAGTGGAACGCTGGGTAGTTACTGAATAGGACGCTGAAAGCGAGCCCAAACGCGATGAGGAGGCAGCTGTAGGCTAGAAGGAATGTGGCGAAGTTGACCGTGACTGAAAGTAAAATTAATTTGTTAATGTATTTGCAAATACATATCTACAATAATTAATAATTTTATCATCGGACAAGCAGGAATAGGCCGAATAGGCACTGTTATGTTGTACAAGTTCCAGCAGGTGAAAACGAAAACATTAAAATTAATTACTACTAATAATACATCTAGTTCAAGCTCAAGTTCAGTTTGGTGTACAATGAGAATTATTACCGATTTACATTTTTTTAATGAAAGTCCATAGTCATGGAAAAACCGAAATCAAATTTCAAAATTCACCCATAAAAGCGGGGCGGACGTTCGTTATTGCATGAAGTAATGAAAATTCTAGGTACCTGTTGTAAACATTTGTACGTAGAGACCAAAGGTTGGGAATCTCCCAATGATCATCATTAATTCCAGCCAACAGAAAAATATAGTCATTGCTGCAATATCATGTTGCCAATTAGATGTGTTGTCTTTTAATACAACCCCATTGTTTACGTCCCATGGTATCTAAAACGTAAGAATAGATATTAAAGGTATTGTTAAATACCATAAAGGTATTGCAAAATTGGGAAAATGTGAGAAATCTACTTACAGTGCATAAAAAGACACCAAGTATAATCAAACATTGAAGCCAATTTTCCCATTGGCGAACATACGCTGACCAATCTAAGCAAGCTTGAAATATCTCTTTGGCCATAAAACATAGATTGAGAATAATTATGAGGTATTGAATAGGTCGCACGTATGACGGTACATCACAGGTCACATCTTCACACAGGAATATCTCTGGAACACAAGGATTTGAACATTTAAAGCTGATCTTATATCTCCATAAGTTTTGATATGAAATGAATCATACGTACGAAGTATGTAAAGGCTGTACAACGATATAAATAGGGCGTGATAAATGAAGCTCAATACGAAGAACTTTCTAATTCTTCGCCATTTTAGGAAGAGGAAAGTTTCTGCGACTGGATGCTTCAATACGTCCTTTCTGCCCACCTAAAACCACATAAACGCACTACTGTAATGATTAAAGACAATGGATATACTGTGTTGTTGATCCTTTGGAAATATTAAGTAGTTCTGGTGCTCCAACGATTAATTTACCTCAATAAAGGCTAAAAGTAACTCGGCTTCACCTCGAGACAGGCAAGGCACTAAGGGCCTGAAGTCTATCGTAAGTTCGCAGTCGACGTCGCCCAGCTCATGTTCGCTGACGTGCACAGCGTCGTCCAACTTGCCCAAGTAGCGAGGAATGACGTCAGGAACCCGCCGGACGATGAATGAGAGAGCTGATACACCACCGTTCGTACGAAGAGTGACGTCACCTCCGTAATCTGGAATGCAAGCAATAGAATGTGTTGATAAAGGGAATCGTTTTGGGAAGATTAATATGCTTTTGATTAATATTAACAGCTTGTGCTATTGGTATAACAGTTAATGAAGAAGTAATTAATATATCAATTTTCCAAAATTTCGTCATCCATCTAGATCCCCAACTTTTCCAGCGAATTTTGCATTATATGTAGATGCCATAGAAACGTTTTCTAATCGCGAGAAAAAACACTAATTTTACCAGGTATAAATGCTTATTTCGATTCTTTAACTGACTCGACTTATTTAGAAACCAGTGATTCTTATTATTTCTATTGCTACCTATTATTATCTGTACGTAAACGATTTTTTCACTAATGGAATAGAAGTCGACCTTACACAAACTTTTAATTATTCTCACCTAATAACAAAAGTACACACGCTGAGAACTCGTTCAACGCTGCTATGTGTAAAGGAGTGTATCCAAAGTTGTCTGGTGCGTTGGGGTCCGCGCCCACAGAGAGCAGAACCCTGGCTACGTCGCAAGCGCGTGCTCCCCTCACGATGGCGCCGTGGAGGGGCGTCCGACCATCCCCGTCTCGGGCCTTGACGTCAGCGCGTCTGGTGACTAACAGCTCGACTACTTCTAGAGATTGCGCTAAAGCAGCTGAAATTATAGACAGTTCGTCAATAGTTTTCCATGGTTCTACCTGGAATGAGGTTGTTATTCATGCAGAACAAGGAATGAGAGCAATCTATGAATGGTTAAAGACAAACCTCCTCACGCTGAACACACAAAAAACAAAATTCCTCTGTTTTCATAAAACGCTTGCCTCGGCTCCAACTGCTTCCCTAACTAGTCTCAAAATCCACAGCTGTAACAAAACTTCCTTATCCTGTACCTGCCGTACCATAGAAAAATGTAAAAACATCAAATATCTAGGCGTAATTATTGATGAACATTTAAATTTTAAAAACCACATTAATAGTCTTTCCGGTAAAATAAGAAAAACAATATATGTAATGAGAACTCTTCGAGGCGTGGCAGACCTCAAATTGCTGAGGTCTGTATACACAAGTCTTTGCCAGTCCCTACTTTTGTATTGCCTGACGAGTTGGGGGGGAGCCACAAAGACCTCAATGATACAAATTGAAAGAGCCCAAAGGTCCGTACTTAAGACGATGCTGGGACGGCCTTACAGATATCCCACTGTAGACGTTTACAAAGAGAGTGGGTTTCTAAATGTGCGTCAGCTATTTATTTTAAATGTGTCCCTTAAAACACACAAATTACTACCAAAACACAGCATGTACAAGGAAATGTTATCAAAGAGAGCCTTTCAAATACCTTACATAGCGGTCAAAACAACTTTTGCTAAAAGATTCCCCCCATACATTGACAACGCAGTATACAATAAAGTTTTAAAGTTTTGTGACCTAAGATCTCTGTCAACTCATGAAGCGAAATCCTCTATCACGAAGTGGCTTCAAACCTTGACTTATGACGCTACTGAATTGCTACTTGTCACGCTGTCATAGGTCCTTCTTATATCTTATTATGTTTAATATATATGTTATCTAAAGTATATATATATATATATTATATATGTATATGTGATTTTGAATATGTATTCTTCGCGGTATTTATGATATTTATTACATTATTATTATTGAAATGTTTCCTTACTCATTCAATACAAATTTTGACTTTATGAAACAGTGCTAAAACCGAGGCTGCTTAGCTATATTGTAAATCGTATAGGCTCCCACAATACGGATATTTTCCAGTGTGGGCACCACGGAACCTTCTTAAAAGACGAGGCACACAACAAGATAGACGTAAGTTATGTTTATTAGAAATAGTGTAAGCAAAAGAACTGTAAAGCTTCTTGTTGAAATAAAAATTTTTGTATTTGTATTTTGTATTTTTGTAGTTTTAGACTAAAAATGAATCTATTTCCGTACCAAACACGTTGTGGCGATCAAAGTGAATAATTCAGTCAGACGTAGTAATGGAATTACAGACAAATGCAAATGATAAAAATGGAGTTTAATCAATGTCTTATAAGTCTTGCTTGACACCACCTGTGACTGTGTATTCCAATCAATTGACATCCAACGTGAAAATGTACATAATGTGAAAACCCAAAATTTTGTGTAACCCAAAATTTATCTTAAAAATAATTCATGTCTCAATCATTCAAATCTTTTTCAAGACTTTTTTCTTGGTAGAGCAGCCTCTAATAGCCGAACTCTAATTTACTTATACAGCCCATATACTAATGAGTTTATCTTTCTACTACTCCGCCATCGACTTAAAACCGGTTAGTTGAAATTACACATTGACTTCCATACCTAAATGAAGAGGAGTTTGCCCTCTAAAATTGGGCCAGTCAATACGAGATCCGTGGTCTAGCAATAACTGCGCGCATTCTGCGTGTCCATCTTCCGCAGCGAGATGCAACGCAGTAGCTCGTCCTGGTCCAAAAGCCGCCCTCACATCAGCCCCAGCGTCCAGGAGTAGCTTCGTACAGGATGCGGATCCTAATGACGCCGCGACATGAAGCGGTGTTTCGGTGAAGACCTGAAAAACGCATAGATTTCAATTGATGCTGATTCTTAATGCAAACGTTCAACCACAATTTCACCTGAGAGCTTAGACAGTAAGAAACGTCACCAAATTTTCTTTTGAACGCTATGTTTATCTTGGTACATGATATCGAAACCACAACATTAAGATTGTACTCCATGACGTAGTGCAGGGCAGGACACATTGTCACACGGTCTGGTAAATGTGGCCATTCTTATGGAAGAAATGTCTTCGGCTTATTTCAATCTATAAGCAGATAAAATGATGTCTCGTGCGGATTTAAGGAAAAGCTAGTTGAACACCTATAATAACTCAACAAAAATACTATAACTTAAGTTTGCATTTGTGACGAAATTTAATAGTTCCACTTTGTTTTGACTTACACGAAATGATAATAACGGACACGTATACTACAAAGTACTGTTTAAACCTATAAATCAACGTTGAGATTGTTTATGCTCCGTTTCTGTAAACATGAGGTGAAACATGCCCACCTGTGGTGTGTCAGGGCAGGCTCCCGCTTCCAACAGCGCTCTGACTACTTCCGTAGCGTCGCTGAGTACAGCGTAGTGCAGCGGCGATCGCTCACTCAACCCTGCATTTACGTCAGCGCCATGAGTGAGTAGCACCTAGAAAAATAAAGATCCGCACATGATCCAATCGGGTCACAGATTTTTCCTCAGACGATATCCTGTTTACCTTGACGCAGGTGAGAGATTTGGCGCTAGCGGCACAATGTAAAGGCGTCGCACTCCGATCGTTCGACGAGTCCCATCTATTTGGGTCAGCTTTGTGCTGCAATAGTAACTTGACACTCTCCTCGCTGCCAACTAAACAGCTTAGATGTAGACACGTCCTGAAAAATTCGCACTTAATTTTGGGCTTTCTCTTCTAGTCCTTTTTTTATAACACTAAACTATTACCTGCCAGCATCATCTGAACAATTTGGGTCCACCCCCAGTCGCAACAGTTTGTCTAAAAGCGAACTTCTGCCCATCCAGCAAGCCCATAGAGCCGCAGTTCTGTCTCCTACATCCGTGCGAGATACAAAGGATATCACATCATCGTAGAGACCTGTCTCCACAAGTGTACATATCTCCTCCGCATATGGTAGTTGGTTTAATGAGTTTTGTATTTCGTCTGTAACAAGAAATGCTACAATAATTCACCTATATTTTCATCGAACATTATTTCATGTGAATTACTTCGCGAAAAAAAACATTTACTGAGGTAGCAGATCATTCACAATTAACAAATGTAAATATTTACGATACTCAAGATCCGTAAAATTTTACGGTTACCTTTACGACTGTAAACAAACAAATCATTTTAAACACACTTCCTTAGCACTGTTTAATTACTTTTGTTTTTAACATCTGAATTTCGTTAATCTCTTCAACATTTTGCTGCTTTGTTCATTCAGTCCTTATACCGTTAATTATTTTGTATTATTAGGCATACCATCATGCTTGGGATTAAATTTCGGTTGTCCCTATAGAAAGTAGAAATCACCTTCCCAAACTGGCTCATAAGTGTGGCTTTGGTTTAAATGAATTAAGTTATTTTCCTATTTTTGAGTAGAGTACAGTTTGATTTGGCGAATCTGCCGTATTTGACGATGTACCTATTTTTTTTTCTTTGAAACCTTTTAACATATTTATTATGTAATATATATATATATGTCCTTCAAAAAGGTTATGCTAGGACTTACCCAACTCCCAAATATTATCTGAAGGTTTAACCCTCAATCTCTCGGCGAGGTCGATTGGATGCGCTGATTCGTCACTTGAAATGTACCCTGCCTCGACATCGTCGTCCGAGTCTTCTGGGACTTGACTCATGCCAGCACACCATCTCGAACTGCCCTCGCGATATATCTGATCAGAACAACAACATTGTTAACGAATATGAGTATTTTCACCTAGTGCCTTGTCTTTTAATTTTAACGAGACTTGGAATTTGATTTAAATGATGAGAATTTCGCTTTTCTATCTTTTACTGTCCATTAAGCTTGAAACATATTACATTGACCATCTATCGCTATCGTCATATTAAATTTCTGACCATTTTTAGCACTTATTTCTGCAGAATTTAAGCAAACATAACTTGAACCCGGCGCAAAAAAAGGACACTCCAAATACCCCTCTAGACTGACGATGTTTTCATCTAGATAAATTTACTTGCGGTAAACAATCACTTCAATGAAAATTCATCAAAGACTCGTTTCTTCTAACTACATTGTGGGATAATATTAGAAAAAGCGAAAATTACGTATTCCACTTATAAATAACAGAGTCTAAACATTCAAATCAGTTTTACTTGCTCCAATATTCCAAAACGTGGAAGAGGTTTATTTTTTCATGATTTTGATGTTTCAACAGCATTTGATACCAGATTACATAAAATTGAACGGCATTTCCAAAACTCTGTTGACTAATTCAAAAAGAACAGTGTCCACAGCTTTTTAACATTTTCTTAATCAATAT
The DNA here is from genome assembly GCA_031163375.1 of Conogethes punctiferalis. Taxonomy (NCBI): domain Eukaryota; kingdom Metazoa; phylum Arthropoda; class Insecta; order Lepidoptera; family Crambidae; genus Conogethes; species Conogethes punctiferalis. Next base: position 7,858,037 of record CM062093.1, read on the forward strand.
ACTATAATTTTTGTAACTGCAGCATCACTACTTGGTTTTAAAACACGATTTCCCCAGAAAATATCCGACGGTACGTATCAAAAATAAATAGCTCTCACGATAAATCTTTCGCGCTAAAACATCAATCCACAATTTCGGCACTGGTACTAGATTTGAATTAAAACTGAGATCATTTTTGGTTACACAAAAAGAAAATGTGAATATCCATTCATAAATATCCAGGGTCACCTTCTTTTTGTTCCGCTTTCGAAACACAACGGCGTTTCCCGACATCCCGCGTAGTACGTGAGTGCGTACCATGCGCACACGGCTGACTGAAAGCTCTTCATTGATAACTGTCATCTCCGCACACTCTATACATATCCCGGGATTCGCGGTAAATTAGCCAATAAACTGAGAGATGCCTAGATGACTACTGCGATAAACAATGGATGTTGCTTTTGGATACTGAACAACTCTGCTTTCAGGAACACTCATCAATCCATCATATTAGTTAGACAAAGGAAATGGTGGAGAAAATAGATTAATTATTTAAACCTCTTGAATTTAGTGGAATATTATGTCTGTAATTATGTTGTTTCAGTTTGTCAACAATGATTGTGTTTAATCAGTATTTATCAATATTTTATATTGTAAATCTGTTGTTTTTTTTGCAAACTTTACTGGTCTCAGTGCTTACACCAGTGAAAGATCTAATCTTTCACTGGCATGTGTGACTTCTTAACTCAATATTTATTTTAACTTAGTTTTCGGTATTGACCTATATGTATAATATAGGTACATAACTAATGATATCAACATGATACTTGAATACGTAACTTACTAAAACTGAACAGTTTTAGCAAACACATTCATCAAACTATTTGGCGAGTTACCTATAAACAATATACGAAACGGTTTCTGTGCTACAGATCAATTTCTAAACACGTCATAACAATGACCGAAACCATCTGGTATGTCGACAACCCCTCTGTATAATAAGGAATCACAGAAGGTGAAGTTGTCTAATGATCAACATTAGCAGATAGATTTTCTTTAATGCACACGAAACAGTTGCCTTAAAACTACATAGATAAAAAGACATCTAAGTACAAATTAGGCGATCTTATCGCTTAAAGTAGCACACTAGATCTTGGTCCGACAGGGCGCGCTTGCGTATACGTCTGAAAACCCGACGAATTGGTTGACAAGTTAGGAATCTTGACGGATAGACGCATAGAAGACAAGTTGATAATATGGCAACAACAAACCAGTATTTAATTATCTCCGCACTCTCGTCACTCAAACCATATCTCGACGCTAACTCGACGACTGCTTACTCTTCCTGGTAAACGCCGACTACTTATAGCGAAAGATCATGAGAGTTTTCCTAAAACATGTGCCCCAAGATCATCGTCATCTGCATCCGCTCTAGGGAGAAAGCCCACCCAAACGATTACACACGCATCTGTAGACGTTTCCGAACTAATTTTGACTGAATCACTTTCATGATCTTTCATCAACACTTCGATAGGTCTGAATTGACGTCAGTTCAATATCATCGTTAAATGTAACATTGCTTTATTTGATTTAACTCCTTTATAATGTAAGACAATTACGATTTATTTCCTTACCATAAGTACTTTAAGTAAAACCCCCGCTGGAAAACTGCTGTATACTTTTTTATTTGCTGTGTTGTTGTTTGCTATCTAAAGTCAAATATGACGTGGTCTATCTGTTATTCTATGTTTGTTGAAGTGTGCAAATAATTGAATCTTAAGTGCTACCTAAAATCTAATATTATCCTATGGCGCGACGGTTAATGCCTAACGGCTAGTTGGCTTCAGTCTATCAAATGGGCTGTAAAATTAATAGCGATCGACCTTCGCACATACTAAGCATTCTTAATATAACACTCCCGTGGTAATTTTGTAGAGTTTTTATTTATAAACATTCGTTGTCGTTGTAAATCAGAGGGTGGGGCCCAAGTCCCAATAGGAAAAAATAGTAAATTTTTAATAAATTAAGGAATACAGGCTGGTGCCGTGCAAACTATTTGTGGCAAACTCTAAAGGAGGAGTTAATGAATCCAGAATTAAAAGAAAGATCCAAGTTGTCCAAAATAAAAGCTTTTTATTTTATTATTTATTTGTTTATTAAGTGATTTAATGATTAAACTATATTTCAATCTCTAAATAAAGTTTGACCTTATACAAGATGAAATCTTTTTAATTTTACTCCTTTACATAACTTAAGTCTAGTTCTGTAACTTAGTAACTGACCCATCTTATGAATTCTACCAGTCAGGACATTACGTGTGTAGTATTTTCTTACCGGGTTTATAGTATCACAGGACTCGCATATCATTTTCTATACTGTAGTCTCTCCAAATCTTTAGCGATCAGTGCATGCTCCTATTTTTACCTGTTGTTTTCTATAAAGAATAATTCGGTTAGCCCGATCGTCCGATTGGCTTCACCGCGACCCAATTCCTCGCTAAGTGTGTGTCGGCCAAACGTTTGAAATTTTTCTCAGAAAATTCCCTTTTGATGTGCGCACGAGAAATTATAACAGATGATGCTAAAAATAAAGTAAACGCATTTGATGTTTGAATTGTTGTAATCGAAATCTTAGTCGGAACAATTGGCATTCGTGTAGACAGAAGCAATTTAACTATCGCATTTTCTTTTAAACTCTTCAAATATACAGAATACGCCAAGTTTTATATGCCATGATTTCTTTTTATACGACCCATAAGACCTTTTATTTTTATGATCATCAAGCAATTTGGAGATTTGTTTTTCTTAGATTGGAATGTTTTATTTGTAGATTTTTTTATGGACGATGATAACGAGATGATTTGAATTGAACATACAGAACTAAGTAAATTTTTGAAATCACTCCAAGCTTATTTTGTAACACTTTTTTTTCACTTATTTCGCATTAAAAAGAACACAGTTTATCGAGTAATCCCGCTTGCCGTACTGAGCATGTTCTCCTTTGCTTTTCCGAATCCACACCTCAAAACAAACACACTCCAGAAGTAATAATTACAACCCAATCATCGGGCGCGTTTGTTATTTCGGTAGAAATAGCCACATTCAATCCACGTTACCGTAAATTGGTTATTATGACGGGAATTCCATGGAATAGGGAATGTTTCTGCAATATTTCAATTATACACCACGTGGGTTTCGTTTGAAATAGATGTTAAAAGCCCTTCTGCATTTCGGGAAAAGGGCACCGTAGCCAGGACAGTACTGAGTATGAAAGACCTAATAATGTCGCTTCGTGTAGGCCAGACGGTAATTAATTACTAATAACTAATTATTGTTTGGCACGGCACTTTTTATGGGCTGATTTAACCATTAGGTACAATTGGGATGATGACTAAAAAATAATTTAATGTCCATCAGATAGATTAATGAAAAATATTGGATACGTATTTTTTATTTTGCTTCTTGTTCAAAAACTTACGAAGATACATTGATTTTAAATGTCACATGACGTCACGTTAGAGTACAAAATATACTCTAACGTGACGTAGTTAGCCCCCACTCCGTAACTTTAGTGCGCTATATCTAAGTATTTTCTTGTTATTTCGACAAAACAAAAAATACGGGTCTTATATTTTTTTATTATCTAAGAGACGGACTAATTATTTTCTTCATTTTCATACCTTGTCATCATCCGTATTATGCGCCTTTTTGCTTGTCTCGTTATATAATAATATCAGTTATATAAGAAACCCAGATTTGATTCAACATTATCTTTAAATATTAGGTGCCATATTTTTACAGATTTTACGTATACATTATAACGTAAATGGCCACACTATACATCGGTAAATATCTTTCTCAACAATTTATACTACCGCATCTGAAATATATGGCAATAAAATACATTATTCCCTATTGTCTTAGCATGGTGATTAATTTGACAACCATACACGAAATATCTTGTGATCTGATTGATACTGAGCCTCAAAAGACATTGACTGGCCCTGTGGCTCAGTTGGTAGTGACTTCTACCTTCTGACCTAAGGATCGTGGGTTCGATACCCACCCGGGAGAAACGTTCTTGTGATTTGTGTTTGTTCCGTGTCCGAGGGTTCATATTTGTAATGAAGTATATTTTGTAGTACCTTCGTTGTTCTGATACCCATAACAGAAGCGCTTAAGCTACTTAGGTACTTTGGGATCAAAACAATGTGCATGTTAATTTAATTATCGCCTCGTGATTGCGTGATTGCAGATCGGCGCTGATGGAGCAAATTCGGCAGTTCGCAAAGCTATGGGGGTTCAGTATCTCTCCTGGAACTACGATCAGATGGGCGTTGTCGCCACTCTACACCTAGCTGAGGTAAAATCAACCTCTTGTGTATCAACATATTATAACTGAAGCTCAAACCCGGGGAATTATAGTATTCCCAGATTAGATGAGCAGTACATAATCCACTCGTCATTATACCACTTAATAGGACATAGAAAGCTATATTAAAATTCACAAATCAATGAATCAATCAGCAGATTGCCGGCCATTACTGAACATAGCCTACCCCAGAAAACGCCAACCATCCCGATCCTGAACACCTGCAAAACTATATCCTAATTTCTTATATTTTCTAGGAAATCGATAACAACACAGCTTGGCAAAGATGGTTACCGACTGGACCAATCGCGTTGCTACCGTTGGATTCCAAACGCAGTTCTCTTGTGTGGTCCACTTGGCAGGATAACGCGAAAGAGTTACTCAAAGTGCCGGAGGAGCAGTTTGTGGACGCTCTTAATGATGCATTGGTATGTTCAGAGAACTTCCTTACAAATTTGTTGTCCTAGGCGCTGGTGAATAGACTATACATAATTCAGCGTTTGGGATACATCGATTTTTTTTTTTTTGGGGATACATCGATTGAGAATGTTCTTTATGTCGAAGACTGTAGCGGACGTTCAACATGAAGATTGATTTAATTGTCCATAGTAGCCGAAATGCGGGGCCACGGAAGCCAGACCGGAATAGGAAGTTGGTACAATTGATTTATTTTTAATTGTTTTAATATCATGAACACTTTAGTTTCCGTTAGTCCGACTTGTTGTTCCTGATTCGAATGCTACTGAATAGTACAGAAAAGCCTACATTCTTAAAGAAGTAACAATTTCTTTATTTATTTATTCTAGGTACATTAACAGAATACAAACAATAAGTAGCATATAGCACGTGGCATAGGTGTGACTCGCGCAGGGCGCATTTGATATACCTACCTATGCTGTGAGATACAATTGGAACCATTTTTTGTTACGTATACAGAGAAGATCCAAGCACGTCAGCCTTTTATAGATGCTGTGCCAACTACACATTTGTTATCAGTAGGTAAACATGTTTAAGGCACAATAGTTCGCTCTTCTAGTTCATCAGTTCCCAGCCCATGTCAGGTCAGTTCAAGTTAGATCTCGTCCAGTGTTCTGGTAACACTATAACCGGCAATGGTAGTTCGCGTAGTTCATCTGTGGGAGCGCTTTACCGAACTAGGTATTTCGTTTGCGAACTACACAAGTCTGGTAACCATTCACTATTTTCCACAAAACACAAATGCTTCTATTTGTTGCTCATATGAGCATATGTTCTAGGTACGTAATAGAAGTAATAGACTGACACCAAATTTTTCATAACCATATCAGCATTATAATCTTCAGCCTATCGCCGTCCACTGCTGGTCATAGGCCTCTCCAAGTCTCCACCTATTCGCCATTTTGATCAAACATCCATAGGCTACGCTCGGTACGCTGGGCAGGCGGGTTAGCGATCGCAGCGTATAATAATATCCTTACACCCTGTACTTTCAGTGGAAGCAGTACCCCCGTAGCAGCACAGTGGACGCGTGCATGTCCTGGATGGCGTCCTGCCTCAAGAAGGCCGGGCTTCCCGACGGCGCGGCGCGTCAGCTGCCGCCCTCTGTGCAGAGCATAGCGCCCGGCTCGCGCGCCGCCTTCCCGCTCGGCTTTGGCCACAGCACCAGATATGTGGCCCCTGGTGTCGCTTTAATAGGGTAAGGAAGCAGTGCAGTGTAAAGAAACAGCGATCGACTAAGGCCGCATTCCCGTTACTATGCGACCCTCGCCCGCACAGTGCCCAAAATTCTGTAAGTTTTTGGGTACCTGTGCGATCGCGCGACGCATTTAAATACGGCTGTTAGTCCAGCACGTGGTAAATGGTTCTCGCATTACCAAAAATGGTCATTTGTTTAACTCCTTGGTACCTAATCCACAGAGACGCGGCACACCGGGTCCATCCGCTAGCAGGACAAGGCGTCAACCTGGGCTTCGGAGACGTCAAAGACCTCACTGAGTATCTGGCCGACGCCATATACACTGGATGCGAAGTCAGTTAGTATCGCGCTTTTCATTCGATTTAAAAGGCCTTAGAAACGATCGTTAAACACGTGGGATATTATAGTCCATAAAAAACGTGGTTTTAGTATACTACACTAATGAACTAAAATTAATGTGTGGTATTTAGTAAATACCTATACTAATACTAATGATATGAGAGTGCATAATGAGGTGAGAGAACAATAAAATACACATACCTATATATAATTTTTAGTTCAAATATTCTACCTGCTGCTGTAATGATTGTCGGATTATTTGAATAGACTCGCCCGAACACAAGCATTGACTTTTTATAGGAGGGCCTTTACCAGAGATATCCCTGTATAGATTAAAAACGTAACGCATTCTTATATAAATAATATAGATACTCGAATTTGAATTATATCTACAGGTAGGTAGATATATGTATAGACTCCAGAAAGTTTCCGAATTGGCCATTGGGGGTAGAGGCTATTCATAGTGCTAGTTTCGGTCCAAACTACGCCGAAGCTTGTACTATGTGCACTAGACAACTGACGAGACTTACTGAGATAATTGTTTGTAAATAAATACATATTATATAAAGAAAACACCCAGACCAATACAAACAGACTTGTTCATGCACACAAATGTTTGTACTGTGCGGGGATCTAACCCACAACCCTGGGCTCAGAAGGCAGAGGTCACCACCAAATGACCTATCGGGCCAGTCTTTCCTCAATCCCAGTTTATTTTTTGTTTTTCTTCACAAAATCTGCCTGAATTATCAATAAATTACATGAATATCACTTCTAGCGCACCACAGCTGGCTACAAAAGTACGAGAGCTCCCGCCAAAGGCACAATGTGCCCACCCAGCTCGCGGTGGACGCGCTCCACCGCTTGTACACCGTCGACCTGCCCCCGGTGGTGCTGGCGAGAAGCCTCGGCTTGCAGCTCACTAATGCCTTGCAGCCTGTTAAGGTGAGAATACCCCAAAGAGTCTTACGGCCGTATTCACAAACGTTGCTATGAGTCGCGCGAAAGCACAGTGCCTAAGATCCTATAGGTGTTTGGGTACCTGTGCGTTCGTGCGACGCATACGTGCGTATTCAATAATAATAATAATCTTATCTATGAAAACTACCAACACTATGCGAAGTAAGGCACTTACAATGGCGACCGGTACTCAGCCAACAATACAAATAATAAAATTCTCTATTTACACATAAATAGGGTGGTTACATATGCAATGTAGGTAAAGAAATCAAAGCGGTCTAGTCAAAAACTGCTTGGGAACCACTTGTCTAGATTATCTGCCTTGCATATAAGGTAGCCATCCGTGTCCTAGCTTAGACGGAGGCCAGGAGACGTACGGGCGTGGTTCTGATATTTGTAATCACCAAGTGCGCAAGCGCAGATATTATGTTTTGTTACCAAAATTCGGATATTTCAATCTTCACTTTCGTCTTGGTTGGCAGAATTTAAAGATGGCAACCCTTCTTGCATACACAAACGTGTAGAAAATAAAAATCCTTACGAATTAAAGAAATTAACTTATAGCAAATATTTGGATAGCTCACAGACACGTCCGTTTGAACATGATATTTGGATAGTTTATATCCTATCAAATGTAGGTTATTCTCAAATGGTTCCATAGTAGTATTCGTCTTTTCGGGACAGGTTAAAAAGCAAGTATCAAAGACATATTTCACCAAAACGTTGAAGAAACGAAACGCCTTTGCGAAACCAATAGCAGATAGTCATGGCATTAACACTGAACCGGGCGTGACATATTGGCGTTTGAATTTAGCTTGTTTGCCTACATACAACTACATAAAATGACCGTTGATAATAAAATGTAAAAACAATACGAAATATTCTTTAATAGAGGCGATTACATTTCTGCATTTAATATGCAAAACCAATCTATAAAATAATAATAGTAACATTGAAGTACGCAGTTCGATAAAACTATATGCGTCAATTTACTTAATTGCGTGAAATAATAAAAATCACAACTGATAAGAAATCAGTTACTTGGTTAGGAAAATAAGGTTGATAAGGAAACAATATTTTAATGTGTTATTTATCTACAGTCAGGCTAGTTGCCCTAATAATGTAGATTGTAGATAAAGTAGGTACTTGTAGGTAGGTAGATATATGTACCTACTTGAAAGAGGTAGAAGTAATGATATGTTTAAACATGAAAACGGAAGCAATAATAACATGTTGTTAATTAATTAATAAACGTATGTATAGTTAGGTTGAAGAAACGTAAACAAATTATTATTTACTAGGTATATGTAAAATTCAGGTACTGTTAGGTACCTGAATTTTATTAATAGGACTAATGTGTCTCAGATAGAGAGAGGGAGCAAACTTAATAACAGGTTAGGCTTAGGTTAGACTACGATCTCAAGAATAAATAAGCAAATGTTACTTAGAAAAGAAAAACTTTAATTTGCCTGTCCAAAGATCGTAAAACCAATATACTCGTATCAACAGATTAGGTAACACTTTATACCCTAGTCTACCATTTCGAAATAATGGAAAAGATAGGTACCCTTATTACTAACCTCTTAAATAATTAAATATAATTATCTAATAACTATCGTATTGATTCCAGAAAATGTTAATGTCCCATGCTACGACGTAAACGACGTTGTTCTAAGGAAAGGATGTTCCGATGATTGGCGATGACGCTTAGAGTGGAGTCCCGGAGTCAAGATATATTAAATATTCTGTATCAAATACTTTAAATAATGTAGATTTTATACTAAGCTAGTTTTTATGTTCTGTCCACGTATTCGACGTTTAGCGGTAATTTAATGTGACTCGTGAGTGCAATAAAGTTTTGTTACACACGTTTCGTTTTACTTGGCTGTATAGTAATAAAGAAAAAGTAGAAATACTAACAATTTCTAATTTCCTAAATCTAAACTGCAACTCCTTCCAACAAATGGGACGAAAACATTAAAAGTATTATCCCTATCATTTAGCTAAGTAAATTATTCTAAAATTTCCAATAAATACACAAAAGAGACCGTAGAACAAAAGGAAGTACCTGATTGTACTTAAAAGAAACTTGGTTTTTATAGTTTTGTGCGTTTTGTAGAACAAAGGTGGCTTTATTGTCCGTAAATTAGCAGGTAGAAAAAATCTTTACCTAAGACTAAATAACGAAAACAAAAGTAGGAAACATTCAAGGACTACAGGTCGCCAAAGGTAAGACCTTAATATTCCCACAACACTGTCAACTATATTGCAAATAAACGATTCGGCATAAAAGTCGTTGAGAGCAGCTGTTCGACGAGTTCCAACATGCAATGAACGGATATCATGGCCATCGGAGGGTGACGTCACAACGGCGCAATGCGTCTATCAAGGCTTACGCCATTGCCAACTTTCATTCAGACAAAATAAGTCCCTAAAGCTAAACATTTAATGTCTATTATCCAATGGAAGCCCGATATCAACTGACTCAACGGCTTCATAAAACTACGTCGAATCATTGTCTTTCTATGCTTTGTCTCACGGAGGAAATATTATACAAACATGACTTATAACAATAGGATTTCAAGCTAATTGCTGATATTAGCATGTCACAATATTCATTATTAGGAAACGACCTATGTGCAGGTTACCATTATTTCTGCATCTACAATAGGTACATCTGTTTGTTGTTTGTTACAGTAGCTCCCAATATATCTCTACTAATGTCCCCAATTTATGTCAATGTTCTCTTATTCGTCCGTAGATATCGTCAGCGTCTCTTGACCTTTTTATGCTCATTAAATGAAAACTGTCATGTCTATCCAACATGTTTGTTCTAAGAACTCCGTGTAGTTTGTTAATAATATGCTTAAGTATACTTACATGTTTTATATTTTTATATGAATAGGAAATTAATAAATTTCCTTTTACCCTAAGACAATACCAGATGCGCAACTAAAGAATATTAGACATTTAGACTATCTTACGGGATAGAGATACATGTCTTAGATAGATAAGCGATCTAACATAAGTTTACGAGTACATTTATCAGTATGTGCCAAATAAAATTCTATTCTAAACATGTTTTTCTACAATACATAATCTACCTACATAAGTAGTTTTGCCAATTCACATACATATAATGTATGAATCACTTTCCACGTACCTACATAAGTGTTAGTGTAAAAGATAGTTTATAGAATAAAGGAAACTAAAAATCGAGATAAAAAAAAAGAATGCAGGTAATAATAGTTACCTACCTACTGCAGGATGAAATAAGCAAAAATTCAAAATGCTGCTCTTATTTCAAAAGTTTATAATTTAATCCAGTTTAAAAATACAAGTTGCGAATTTCGAGATTCTATTACTTTGTCATGGGTCCACAAATTCCCACGTGAATACAAAACACCCTAACTGGTTCGACCCCAGTATTTTTATTACCAGAGTCCTTGGCTGGAACCGTTGGGATTAAGGTTACAATATCCGTTTTGTTACCTGAGTAAAAATACACATGGTATTTTTATTTAACAGTCTAAAATTCTCATGGATCATTGTGCAGGATAATTACCATATGTTAATTACTTTTGTTAGTACTATTTACCTAATTAGTGGGATGGTCGTTTGTTAATACCTATCTATTCATTATAGGATTTGTCAATATGGTACCTAGGTTGTAATTTAGATACAGTAACATTTTTATGAATTTTGAAAATAGGTATATACTGGCTTTAAATTGCAATCTGTAAACAGATAGAAACATGACCCTATTAAAACATAAAAAAATTCGACCTTTAGATCCTATAACTGTTTTGTAGTAGGTACCTACATAATGTTGTAAGTTCCAGGCATAAGAACATTTTACTTATCCTACATTTTCTTTCTAAAGATTATTAGGTTAAACCCTATTAGATATTTTATGCGAGATTAACTTGTTTACGAGAACTCTGCATACAACATTGACTCATGTTTGACTCAAAGTCATGAGTTGTTTCTTTGTTAAATACAACATTGTTTGGTATTTTATTTAATCAGCTTCAATTTTGCTAGCTTTCTGTAGGTACATGATAGATATATAGGTACATGGTTAATGTGATTTAAGTGTACCTAAATAGATAAATTATATTTAGTACATAGATACTAGGTTTCCGGGTCATTATAGAATGCGACCCACTTTCTGTTATACTACCAGTATAGTAGTGCTTTACGATTTGGTTTTAGATGATGATATTTGTAAAAATTAGTCTACAAATGGAATTATCCGGGGACCTCCCAGAAAGTTCCCCTATTCGGTAACTCCTATGCCCCCTTTTACCCCTCCCCCCGTCGTTATTCGCTATCGACCTGCGCAAACGTGGTAACGTTCAGATTATAAATTGGAGCAAACAAATTATATTCAACTGCAATCTGCGATCATAAATACAGCTCATACAGTGTATTTATGATCGCAGACTGCAATAGAGGTTTTCTTGATATTAACATCACCTTACCTCTTTTATTCAATTTGATTCAAAGATGCGCAGGAAATTCTATCATTCCTTGTTAAATTTTCAGTTGGATATATTTAAGACTGCTTTTTACTTAATTACCTATGTTTTCCGAGAGTCACTCCTGGTCAGTAATTTATCGGTACTCTCATAAAATGGAAAGATCATGGTTTAAACCACGTGGGAATGTTTGATTTTGAGATGATTCATGATTGTTAATGAAGTTAATTTCAAAATTCTTAGAAATCGATATATTATGTACTTTATCTTATTTTAAATAAATAATAATAGATATATTTAAAACTAATAGGTAGGTACAATTTAAGGTTACTCGATAAAATGTAAATGAAATAGTTAATGCAAACTTTTTGCTTTCTTTAAATGGAATGATTTATTAACAACAATGAAAATATCAAACTTTATTTTTATTTTGCTCGAATAAGGCATTTTATACTAGTATTTCAATTATGTTTTACATCTACATATTTCTCTCATTTTTATTAAGAGGTCATTAATATTTTATTTAATACCTACCTATTTATTTTATTAAGTAATTAATTTCTTGTCTACCTAAATATATTACATAGGTACCTAGGGAGATTTATATAACATATTTAGATCAACGAGGCATAACTGCAATATTTACTGAAGTTTCGAAACAAATCCCATGTATGTTTTTTTCCGAACATATTTCATCAGTGTCTGAACTCATTTCAGAAGCTGCTCAGAATACGTATTCAAAATGTTATATTATTGATCGTCTATTTTCGTTGAGAATGGCGCACGCCGACCTGCGTTCATCGCCGCCATTTTGTGTGGACAACTGCGCAGCGGCGGCAGGTATAAAAGGCGGACCATGACGTCAGCGCCCACCATTCGAATCTGATCGTTGTGCCGTGAGGACGTGACCTGTGATGTGAAGTGCTACTGGATTCTACAGTGAAATATTGCCTGTACGGATTCAGGTGTGTACACTTTCTGCCCTCTATAACCATGGGCTACAGTACGAAAGAAAAATCTGTTGTAGACTTTTGCGAAAGTAAAACAGAGTCCCTTAATAATTGGGTTCGCCAAGTTAAAAGTAAATCGCTTTGTGCGAAGGCGAACAGAAAGCGCGACCTGCGAGTGATCGCCATTTTAAGTCACTCCTTGTTACGCGCTGAGAGTGAGCTAGTTATGAAACAACGTGAACGAGCCAAGCGGTGGGCCCAGATGCAAGCAGATCTCGGGCTGAGCAATAAAGAAGAAGAGGTGGCCAGGCAGCAGCGGGAGAAAATCGATAATCTATGGAAGAATGATCTCAGCGGCTTAGACAACTTTTTCAAAGAATTAGATAATGTCAAACCTGTTCTAGTAAATTAATGATAATAGGTAATGTAAATATTTGTATCTGTGATATACTATGTAGGATGTTTTTCTAAATTACAGTCCCATTGCGTTTCGCGTGGGTCTGCATCCGTTGGCCGCCATCTTGGTCGCCGCTGGGGCGCGGTCGCAGCTAGCAACAAAATGGGTTTGTAACGGTATCATGCATTTATTTAGTTAGTTATTTCAATTTGTAAATGTTTCAATTTTCTATTTCTCTAATGGTTAAATTGGAATTGTGTTTATTCATATTGAATAGTGAAAAATAAATTGTAACATATGTTTAAGTATGAGAATAAAAGAATTTTTCAAAAGAAAAGTGTGTTTGTTAATACTGTTTCTTTTTGTTTGCTGTAATTTCACCGTACACAAATTTATTCCATGAGTCATCATCTTCACACCGTGGAGTCGTGGACGAGTTGGCGTTCGTGTGTTGGTGTGGCGTGTCGGGCGGCTTGCGGGAGTGTCGCGGGCTGCGTTCGTACGGCGCACACGGTGCTGCGGCGTGCCAATTGGCGTGGACACAAAACGCTCGAATCCCTGTTGTCAGCCCACTAGGTAAAAGTTAGGATATTGCGTCATGATTTCATCACTAGCGAGGTACTCTTTTAGGCCCCCTCGCGGGCCCTTGGATAACATTGTCTTTAGACCTCAGAATGCAGACTTTGCGAGTAGCCGCTCAGCAGGCTACGACAGGCTTACCCGCCACGGATCTCCGTCGCGCCGGAGAATGTTTGAGGTCACATGAGTCAGTACACTGAAGTATGACGCGTGCCGATTGGTGAGTCACTTGTTGATCTTAAAAGTGAATGGAAACTTACAATTTACTTTGAAATGAATATGTAGTACCTAGTTAGTATTTTTGAAATGTTTGAGGACTTCCTAAACTACTTAGGATTTAGGTAAAATGAACACTAAGCTTCTGTATGAATTAAATCTTACTTTTGTTTGATACCAATATCATGCCTAAAGACTGAAGGGCTTTTTATAGATAATGTGAATTGTTAGAATATGCCTACGGGCATTTGTTTCGTAAATGTTACTCTTGAAACAGGCATACGAAGTACCTAGCATAGCAATGCAGTAGCTTTGAAGAGTCACACGGAGGAGGGTCGACGGAGGGCGCATCAGGAGGTCCGCACAGTGCGAAGCGTGGTTGGTGAGGCGAGTCTCTTCGAGTGGAACTGTCGAGTCGAATCGGCCTCCTAAGGCGACCCTCCGGCCCTGGGCAGCGCTCCGCAGGGCGTCCGCCGCAGAGGTACTCTCAGCATCTGCTCAAGTTGGGTAAAGCTGAACCAGTAACTTTTCAGATGTAGGCAAGGAGAGTGCATACTTCACAAGCCAAAGGCATTCTTGAAGATATTAAAGTGTGATGAATATGGTTCTTACGTAAAGTTAATATGATAGATTTAAGTGAAAGTTATATGATGAAATCAAAACAACTGTGGGCTGATAAACATTCGAGACGCCGATACTGATACAATGATCTATAAACACTATAATATTGAACATGAAACTGAACTAGATATGCAACTCTTATGATACCATGATTCCATTGAGACCACTATGATGGGAGGAACAAATAGTTTATTCATAATGGTAAGTTTTCGTAATAAGTTTGCAGATCTTTACTATTTACTACAACTTTGATAAAAACTTTAGATATAATTTATCAACTGATAGGAACTTGCTTCACTATTTATACAAAACCTCTTTTTTCTATTGTTTCCTTCTACTGTCTTGTTATCGGAAAGCATTTGTTGACTTCATAAAGATAGGTCTCACTGTACATGTGATCAGTAGGTGCTTATGGAGACCATTTACTGATTTGAATGTCGCCTTCACAGCTAACTGGACTCGGAGCCGACGCAGTCCGGTACTGCAGCCTGGCGCGACTAGACGAAAACCGTTCACTGTCGAAGGCTTACCGTCTCCAGTTGCCATTACCGAATGGACCGAGCACAGATAAGTCCAAATGGTCTGCGGTCTACTCTGCTAATAGGACATATAACTATCTACTGGAACACGAGACTATGAACTTATCGAACTGAACCGTATAATTTCGACGTTGGGTGCAATTTTTGGTAACTGATTGGCTGTGTCGATAAGATAAGTCGGTCTAGAGCTGCGTTGCAAAAGATAGGTAAGTGAGAGCCTGGTTTACTCTAAAACAAATGTTGAAAAGACGCTTAGTCTTTCGCATAGTGATGTCAGTTTTACATTTATTGCATCTAACATCTTTATACTTTAACCTTTATCTTTATAAACAATAGAAAATCAGCCAACAATGGTGAGTTACAGAATTTTAGAAAAGTTCTGCATAATTTTTATGAAGAGGGCACCGCCTTTATTGTTGACTTTTGATTTTTCAGATTCAATGACTTATATTAAAATGATTATTGTACCATAATTAATAGATACATAAACCATATACAGGAAATATTGACCAACACAATACCTAAACATATTTTTTACAATAACGGAAACTATATAACAAATTTCGATAACCAGGAATAATATCTCGATATAACATTTTAAATATTCAACATCATGGATTAAAGGAAATCATGACATCTCCTAAAAATTGATTTTATGTAAAATATACCTAATTAAAATTCAAGGTAACTGAGATCTGTCCAAATTATAAGCTATTGTATATAATCGCTGGTGGCTAATGTTTCATTGGAAACACAATTCTTCCCGAGTCATTCACAGGTTATTGATGGACATCAATCGATTTTTGGACCTTTTGGAATATAAATTTATCCAGGATGAAAACATGAGGAATATCTATTTTCAAGTAAAGAATACAACTAAATAACTTACAAAAAGTTACCCGTTGGAGGGTCACATCACTTTTATACTTATCCTCAGACAGTGGAGTCAACATCACAGACCTTCATTTCAGTCCATCGACTAATGTCGGATTCCAAGCAAGATCCCGCAATTCAATAAGTTGCTTTGTCTACTTCAGACAGATGTTTTGTTACATTGAAAAATTTATATAAGCGAGAAGCCGGAAATAAAGGAAATTCGAAAGTTCAAATAAAACCGTGATATGAAAGATAAGATACCTACATGCTCGATTGACGGGGGCACGACCGTGCTCCCAGATTCAGTAAAATTGCGGTGGTATATCTTTTTTTTTTTCTTAAAATGTAATAATTTCTAAACTTGTTATGCAAAGCTTAACCATTTTGTACTCAAATATTAGTCGCACAATAATTTTACTTGATAGTATACCTATAACTTTCGTTGTTTCGTTGTGGCTTCCCATGTTTGTGCAGCTAGGTGGCTGGTACGGAGTAGCAAGAAGCATGCTGATTTAAATGAGATCCCAGGTGTGATAATGTGAATGCAGAACACATGAGAATTGTTGCCGAAAATGTCATAAATTGTTAATTAATGTTCCCTTCAATGTCCGCTTCCCGCATAAAAGTTGATTTAAATTGAACGACTTATTAGACAAGTATGCCGTTTGGTCGCGTGAGTCTTGCTAATCATGCATCAAGGTTTCTGGTAAAGAGTTTGTTTTTATTTATTATTTAATACATGTACTTCTAGAGTTTTGCCTACTACATATTTCCAGGCTATATATTGCTTAGTTGGTGATTAATTTAAAACTTTGGGATTGGTCATGATTAAATTTTACCTTTGCTGAGAGTAATAAATACCTAAAGCACGAGCCAACCTTTAAAGTAGATACCTACGTACTAATGTGATGGAGAATGACCCAATAAAAATTATTGGATGTGAATAAATTAGTATGTACAATAATTAAGGTGTTAGAATGGCCTTTTGTACTGGTACGTAGACATTGCATGATGTTGATATCTTTTGTTATGTTTATATATATTTGTATTCATAACGACACTGATCCACCGAAAAAAGCACAGTCTATTTGAAAATTGAATAAGGTTTCAGTTGAAAAGTGCATTTTTCGTTGCGTTTAGTTAGAATTGTTAAATAGACTGCTTATGCAGTCATAAGTAGGGGTAATTATTTTTATTTGTTTAGGAATGTAAAGCTTCTCCACGAGCTGAAAATTTAAAATGATAGCTACTAGGTAGAGTCCTTAGAATACACTACCATCTTCATGAAGATAAACATCGGGATCCTTAATTAAATATATAATATTACCATTTTCACGAAGATCAAATAAAATTCATCCAATAAACACGATGAGGACATACATGATTACGGCGATCCAAAACAACTGTATAAAAATCATTAAATAAGTAGGTATTCTTAAAAGTATTGCTACATTTTACAATCTGTATAAACTTGCGCTCGCGCAAGTGCTTCATAATTGTAGATTTTTGCCAAATCTGTTTAGTCTAGGTCTGACTGCAAAACACCAGATCATACAAAACTACTGCGAAAGATGGTGAATTTGAATGAAATAAGTCGAAAATTATCACTCAAGACACGGAACTAAATGCATAATTCAGCAAGCAATTACTGGAGTGAATGCAATGCAATATTGTAATAAAATTTACCATGCATTTATCGCTACCGCTCTGGTTAAAATTGATTGAAAATCGGCTTCGTGAAAAGCATCAAGTACCTATATGCCATGTAAATAAACAGCAAGCACACAAAAACTATGCAAAGCTTCTTCAGCGAATAAGGTGATGGCTTCCGTAACGCAACTTAAAATGTAACAATGGCGAATGATAATTTATGGAACTGCTAAAGTACGTACTTGCGAAACCATGGTTGACTATCGCAACAAATGTGCATCTCCTACGTAGCGTGTTGCTTGTTCTGTGTAAGTAGACATTAAGTACCTACGTACCTACATCATGCATCCTACTCCCAACTCCCCGAGCTCCGAGACTGCTAAACAACTAACGGTTTGTTGCCTATCAATAAGTAGATAGTCTATAATTGAACCGCTTCTTCAGAATCTCATTAGTAATGAGTAAATAGCTCGTCAAGCATTCAAACTGCGGGGCAACTCTATGGAGACAAGGTATATTTTATCTAGTAAATAAAGAAAATGTAGTACGTCGAGACTGACGAATCTGCCTTAGTTTATTTCCTCACCGGCGGGTCAAAGCAGGTATAACGTAGGTACCTCTTTGCTTTCTAGATCTTTGGCATATTAACTCACAAACAGTGCTTTTAAGCACGCTCTGTGTATGAAATGATTGGTTATTTTTGACAGCATGCGGAAGTATTTCCTGCCGTTGTTTCCTGCTAGTTTTCGGGTGAGCTGCTACAGTAAATAACGGGCTTTGCAGTTCACATGCCGGCGCGTGATTTGACAGCATGCGAGGTCACTACCGTTACTGCGTGTTCTACATGGTAGCACTCCGGTGACTAACGTGGCGTGGTGTGTCTTTGCCTATGTGACTTGCAGAATCACTAGCTTGCAGTACGGCCCCGCATGACTTAACCGGTTCAACCACTGTGTAGCTGAGCATGTCTGCGTCTTCTAGCAGTGATAGCGGCGATCTGCTTAGAAAAACCAGACTGCCACACCAACACACTTCATTATATTTGCACATTTGTGGAGGTATGACATAGATTAGCTGTTCATAACGCGTAGGAATATCTTGATGTTAACATTGTGATATAATGAACTGACTAGTATCTTCAGTTATAATTGACCTTCTGCCTACCTAAGCGCCTGTAAAGCCTAGTGCTATGCTATTTGTGTTATCTACCTCTTTTCACAGCTTGAACGCCATCCATTAGGATTTTGAAAAAGCAGTACACCTACCAGCGGGATTGATGAAACCTAATGATATGACAAAGACAATCAAGTATCCACTTCCGCAACATGAGAAACAATCTTTATTCAGAATGCACTCCTTTGCTGTACCTACAGTTGGACAGGTTCATCTCTAATTCTTCTCTGCTGAATGTGGATTGAAACTTTTGAAGCACATTCTCCCGAATATCCAGATTTTGGTAACGACTGCTCTCTTCCATAATATTTACAAAATCATTGTGATATTGTGGCCAATAAAATTCAAAAAACGACACCAATGGCAAACATAAAGATGTTATCGCACCCTCCGGCCGCAATTCTTCTGCTTCGTATTTTCACAGTACTCACGAGCTGCACTTGCCAGTCCTCGAGAGTCTTCAATTACCGAGAGGTCATTGCTGGGTCCGTCTACTCCAGATTTCTACTTGGAACACAAGGCAAGGCAGATTTGTCTTTGTACCTTTAACAATTAATACCGAGCCGTGGAATGTCGGGGGGAAAAGCATGCGTTTGCTTAAAATTTTCACAGTCATCATGCTGGCTATCCTGACCTACTCGCAGCCTGGACTCTGCAGACAGAAGGACCCGCTTACAGAGAAGAGGTCTCTTGGCACAGTAGGAAATTGTCTGGGAACAGTTTCTCAAGTTTTCAAACATTTATGGAAGTTACCCAGAACCAAACCAGGTTAGAAATCCAATGGTTTTGCTTCGCAATTTCAGTCAATGTTATTGTGATTCTTAGATTAGATTTTGAATGTTCTGATACCGAACCACCCTTACTTGGAATCAAGGTCTCTAGTAGATACCTATATTCCGCTATGTTTCTGGAATCCCTGGAGCTATAGCTCTCCGGGCCACGCAATCCGTACACTTGATATTTTCAGTGGAGAGCCTGCCATGGAATGATCCAGAATTCCTGACAATGTATTTAATGGCTGATTCTAAATCCTCATCACTTAAACTGCCTTCGGAACACTAGCAATGGAAAATGAAGGGTAAAACATGGTTTAAGTACTTACTCTACTAATGAAGACATCACTACGAATAAAAACGTTGCAATTATCAGATATTACCGAGCTGCACCAACTCGGTTTTGCAATTTTACACTTTGTATTTTCACAGTCAACGCATTGGTGTGAAGACAGGACTAACATACGGAGTCTACTGCAACATGACTTCTCTGCAACTGCATGCGATATATTACAACTTTGAAGAGTGAGCATGGTCGTGTTTGAGTAGTTTTATGTTGAAATAATTATAAAGCATATAGTTTTATTTGGTATAACCATTCTTAAACTCAATGCTACTTTGAACCCCTTCAACATATCGCTGTCTCATTCCATCTATTACCAGTATAACCTTCTGCATCGTCTCCAGTAGGTACGTGATTCCCTAGAGGGAATCAAATTTTATTCTTAATGATGTTTTTGCAGTAACTATGACAATAACGCAGAAAAGACGAAAGAATTTGGCGGATCTCCGTGGTATGGCGATTGGAGTAATAAAGAACAATAATCAATTAAAACACGCTTCAAGAACTAGGCTAGCAATATTATTATTACGTATCTTTCTATCTGAGCCCAGAAGTGGCTTCGCAATCGATGTGCATTAAGTTTTCACAGACCGAGTCTTTTAAAAGCTGAAACAGCGAATGGAAATGGCCTGCTGGATAGAATTTTCCACGTAGGTAACTTGTCTCCGTTATATTACAAAGGTTCGTAGAACAGTCTTAAATTGGTCTGGATATAATCGAAGGCTTGTACATAGCCTGGACTTCTAATAATAATTGTATCTTATAACAACCACCTACCTAGTCACATAAGTTAGGGCACGCAATCCGTTTGCTTAATCTTTTCACAGCAAAGGCGTAATCTAGCGATCACGTGTAGCACAGCGCAGGCAATACGACTGAAAACCGCAACAGCGTAGCATAAAAGTAACTTGTATCCCTGATACATCGTGAAGTGTTGCCGCCACACATTTATGGTATGAGATTTAGACTAATGGGTTTCAAAGGTTCATGAAGAGTGCGGTGGATGCTAAATCAGAATGTATGGTACAAACAATGCTTTGCCTCTTCCTAAGTACTCGCCAAGCATAGGTATGGTTTTACAACTCTTTAATTCATTAGATAATCATTTAAGCTGTTTTCGTTTTAAGTGTGTAAGAATTATGCAAAATATTCTAGATACAAACATTATGCCGTCAAGTAATTCGAGCAAGAGAAAATGCGCTTCATATACCGGCCGGAAATGACTGAACCAGCCGTTGCGGCTGATGCTTGCAACACCCGATCATTACTAGGCTAAGATGCAAAATAGCAAGTGGCAGTAACCACAGCGGATTTACCATTTTATCAGCATTGCGATACAATATCAAGCTAAGCCGCAAGCGATCATACATCGGCAACCAGGGGTGCCCTTTAAGCTGCTTAATTGCAGGTAGCCTGCCAAGTTCTCGTCTGGAACGAACTGCAGGCAATCACCGCTCAGGGGTCAACTATTAAGCTGCCCCCCAGAATTTCCTGACAGAGAAGAGCTCGGGTCCCGAATCTGAACTTCTGCACTGCAGTCACCATTCAAAAGAGATTCTCTAGAGCTATGGTCAGGTTAGCATGCGGCATTCAGCTAAACTCGCAGAAGCGTCCTGTCTTAGTGTGACCTGGCAGTGAGCAGATTCCAAGCTGCCCGACTGCAGGCAGCGGCGACTGCCGAAAAGTCTTCTCCTGAACATCGGGCTTCAGTGAACTTGCTGTAAGCAGATTCTGACCTGTCTGACTGCAGAGGCAAGCACCGGGCGAGAAGTCATCTCCCGAGCATCGCGCTTCAGTAACCTTGATGTAAGCAGGTTCAAAACTGCCTGACTGCAGGCAGAGTCACCAGGCGAGAGGTCATCTCCCGAGCATCGTGGTTCTGTGGCCTTGCTGTAAGCAGATTCTAAACTGCCTGACTGCAGGGAGTCACCAGGCGAGAGGTCATCTCCCGAGCGTCACGCTTCAGTGACCCTGCTGTAAGCAGATTCCAAGCTGCCTGACTGCATGCAGTCACCAGGCGAGAGGTCATCTCCCGATCATCGCGCTTCAGTGACCTTGCTGTAAGCAGATTCCAAACTG
Organism: Conogethes punctiferalis; assembly: GCA_031163375.1. NCBI lineage: Eukaryota > Metazoa > Arthropoda > Insecta > Lepidoptera > Crambidae > Conogethes > Conogethes punctiferalis. The sequence goes on from CM062093.1 coordinate 7,880,038, forward strand.
CCTGTCTGCAGGCAGTTACCAGGCGAGAGGTCATCTCCCGAGCATCGCGCTTCAGTGACCCTGCTGTAAGCAGATTCCAAACTGCCTGTCTGCAGGCAGTCACCAGGCGAGAGGTCATCTCCCGAGCATCGCGCTTCAGTGACCCTGCTGTAAGCAGATTCCAAACTACCTGTCGGCAGGCAATCACCAGGCGAGAGGTCATCTCCCGATCATCGCGCTTCAGTGACCTTGCTGTAAGCAGATTCCAAACTGCCTGAGTGTAGGTAGTCACCACCCGAGAGGTCATCCCCCTGAGCATCGCGCTTCAGTGACCTGGCAGTTAGCAGATTCCAAGCTGCCTGACTGCAGGCAGTCACCGAACAGGAGTCATCTCCCGAGCATCGCGCTTCACAGTGACCTTGCTGTGAGCAGATTTCAAACTGTCTGACTGCAGGCAGTCACCAAGCGAGAAGTCATCCGAGCATCGCGCTTCAGTGACCTTGCTGTAAGCAGATTCCAAACTGCCTGACTGCAGGCAGTCACCAGGCGAGAAGTCATCTCCTGAGCATCGCGCTTCAGTGGCCTTGCTGTGAGCAGATTTCAAACTGCCTGACTGCAGGCAGTCACCGAACAGGAGTCATCTCCCGAGCATCGCGCTTCACAGTGACCTTGCTGTGAGCAGATTTCAAACTGTCTGACTGCAGGCAGTCACCAAGCGAGAAGTCATCCGAGCATCGCGCTTCAGTGACCTTGCTGTAAGCAGATTCCAAACTGCCTGACTGCAGGCAGTCACCAGGCGAGAAGTCATCTCCTGAGCATCGCGCTTCAGTGGCCTTGCTGTGAGCAGATTTCAAACTGCCTGACTGCAGGCAGTCACCAGCCGAGAAGTCCTCTCCCGAGCATCGCGCTTCAGTGGCCTTGCTGTAAGCAGATTTCAAACTGCCTGACTGCAGGCAGTCACCAAGCGAGAAGTCATCCGAGCATCGCGGTTCAGTGACGTTGCTGTAAGCAGATTCCAAACTGCCTGACTGCAGGCAGTCACCAGGCGAGAAGTCATCTCCCGAGCATCGCGCTTCAGTGGCCTTGCTGTGAGCAGATTTCAAACTGCCTGACTGCAGGCAGGCACCAGGCGAGAGGTCATCTCCCGAGCATCGTGCTTCTGTGACCTGGCAGTGAGCAGATTCCAAGCTGCCTGACTGCAGGCAGTCACCGAACAGGAGTCATCTCTCGAGCCTCGTACCTCCAGAGAACTGTCTGCGATCTGATGCAGAGCCTGACTGCAGGCAGTCAACGGACGAGAAGTCTTTTCCTGAGCAGCCTACGTGCTAAAACCAGGCCACAACGCAAGTAAGGCTTTCATCAAAATGGCTTAAATATGTTGACCTTACCAAATCAGATATTGATCTGTTTGATTGGTTATAAGCAGCAGTGCCAATAATCTTTGCAGGCGTCGAAAAGGTATGAACCTGTCCCATCACACCATTCAACAGACTTCATGGATATCACCGCGTCGTGAAATGAATGCAATGAATTTCACGTCATTGCATCAGGTCCGCTATGAAGCACAGCACCTGCAGCTCAGCCTCTATCAAAACTGCGGCGTGAACCACAGAACATCCACTGCACGCACACTGGCTGTCCATCTCCCAAAGGCCGCCCTTCTTTAATCAGTCCAGCGCAGTCACATAAGCAGTTTTAAGTTCATGTAAGTACCTACCTACGTACGTACGTACATTATTTCATTACAACTATTTTTGTAGTCGAATAGAGAGGTCGATCGACGACTGTGTATCGAAAAGATTTAGCATTATTTATGTCGGCTAAATAATTTCATCTCCAATGCACGGAATTAATTTAACTGAATGACCTCGTAATCATATTTAACGGTGCATAATTATCTTCTTCCTACTACGATACTAATGAAACAACCGTCTACCGGCGCAGCTGCTGTAGACTGCGACTCGACCCGTCGCAGTAGCTGCAGGCTTCGTGTCTCGAACTGCACAGAGGCCGCAGTCGTCGCGTCTCAGCCTGCGCAGTCGTCGCGTCTCGGCCTACGCAACGGCTGCAGGCTTCGTCGCTCAGCCAGCGCAGTGGCTGCGACTGCAGGCTTCGCGTCTCGGCCTGCGCAGCGACTGCAGGCTTCGCGTCTCGGCCTGCGCAGCCCGCATCTCCGTCAGCGCAGTGGCTGCAGGCTTCGTCACTCAGCCTGCGCAGTGACTGCAGGCTTCGCGTCTCGGCCTGCACGGAGGCTGCAGGCTTCGCGTCTCGGCCTGCACGGAGGCTGCAGGCTTCGTGTCTCGGCCTGCGCAACGGCTGCAGGCTTCGCGTCTCGGCCTGCGCAACGGCTGCAGGCTTCATCTCAGCCTGCGCAGTGGCTCCAGTCGTCGCGTCTTAGCCTGCGCAGTCGTCGCGTCACGGCCTGCCCAACGGCTGCAGGCTTCGTCGCTCAGCCAGCGCAGTGGCTGCGACTGCAGGCTTCGCGTCTCGGCCTGCGCAGCGACTGCAGGCTTCGCGTCTCGGCCTGCGCAGCCCGCATCTCCGTCAGCGCAGTGGCTGCAGGCTTCGTCACTCAGCCTGCGCAGTGACTGCAGGCTTCGCGTCTCGGCCTGCACGGAGGCTGCAGGCTTCGCGTCTCGGCCTGCGCAACGGCTTCAGGCTTCATCTCAGCCTGCGCAGTGGCTCCAGTCGTCGCGTCTCGGCCTGCGCAGAGGCTGCAGTCGTCGCGTCTCAGCCTGCGCAACGGCTGCAGGCTTCGTCGCTCAGCCAGCGCAGTGGCTGCGACTGCAGGCTTCGCGTCTCGGCCTGCGCAACGGCTGCAGGCTTCGTCGCTCAGCTAGCGCAGTGGCTGCGACTGCAGGCTTCGCGTCTCGGCCTGCGCAGCGACTGCAGGCTTCGCGTCTCGGCCTGCGCAGCCCGCATCTCCGTCAGCGCAGTGGCTGCAGGCTTCGTCACTCAGCCTGCGCAGTGACTGCAGGCTTCGCGTCTCGGCCTGCACGGAGGCTGCAGGCTTCGCGTCTCGGCCTGCACGGAGGCTGCAGGCTTCGCGTCTCGGCCTGCGCAACGGCTGCAGGCTTCGCGTCTCGGCCTGCGTAACGGCTGCAGGCTTCATCTCAGCCTGCGCAGTGGCTCCAGTCGTCGCGTCTTAGCCTGCGCAGTCGTCGCGTCACGGCCTGCCCAACGGCTGCAGGCTTCGTCGCTCAGCCAGCGCAGTGGCTGCGACTGCAGGCTTCGTGTCTCGGCCTGCGCAGCGAGTGCAGGCTTCGCGTCTCGGCCTGCGCAGCCCGCCTCTCCGTCAGCGCAGTGGCTGCAGGCTTCGTCACTCAGCCTGCGCAGTGACTGCAGGCTTCGCGTCTCGGCCTGCACGGAGGCTGCAGGCTTCGCGTCTCGGCCTGCGCAACGGCTTCAGGCTTCATCTCAGCCTGCGCAGTGGCTCCAGTCGTCGCGTCTCGGCCTGCGCAGAGGCTGCAGTCGTCGCGTCTCAGCCTGCGCAGTCGTCGCGTCTCGGCCTGCGCAACGGCTGCAGGCTTCGTCGCTCAGCCAGCGCAGTGGCTGCCGTTTTCGAGTGGTAGCCAGCGCAACGGCTGCTGTCTTCACTTCTCAGCCTGCGCAGCTCCTGCAGTCCTCAGCAGGCACATCAGCTGCAGGCCTCTCCGTGCCTCCGCAGTGGCTGCAGACTTCGCATCTCGGCCTGCGCAGAAACTGAAGGCCGTCCCCGCCTCTCCGTCAGCGCAGTGGCTGCAGGCTTCGTCACTCAGCCTGCGCAGTGGCTACAGTCGTCGCGTCTCAGCCTGCGCGACGGCTGCAGGCTTCGCGTCTCAGCCTGCGCAGCGACTGCAGACTTCGTCGCTCAGCCAGCTCAGTGGCTGCAGGCTTCATCTCAGCCTGCGCAGCGACTGCAGGCGCGTCTCGGCCTGCACAGAGCCTGCAGGCTTCGTCGCTCAGCCTGCGCAGTGGCTCCAGTCGTCGCGTCTCGGCCTGCGCAGAGGCTGCAGGCTTCGCGTCTCTGCCTGCACGGAGGCTGCAGGCTTCGCGTCTCGGCCTACGCTGCGACTGCAGGCTTCGCGTCTCGGCCTGCGCAGCGACTGCAGGCTTCGCGTCTCGGCCTGCGCAGCGACTGCAGGCTTCGCGTCTCGGCCTGCGCAACGGCTGCAGGCTTCATCTCAGCCCGCGCAGCGACTGCAGGCTTCGCGTCTCAGCCTGCACAGAGCCTGCAGACTTCGCGTCTCGGCCTACACAGAGCCTGCAGGCTTCGCCGCTCAGCTAGCGCAGCGACTGCATTCTCCGCGTCTCGGCCTGCACGGAGGCTGCAGGTTTCGCGTCTCGGCCTGCGCAACGGCTGCAGGCTTTATCTCAGCCTGCGCAGTGGCTCCAGTCGTCGCGTCGCGGCCTGCGCAGTGGGTGCAGTCGTCGCGTGTCAGCCTGCACAGAGGCTGCAGGCTTCGTCGCTCGGCCAGCGCAACAGCTGCTGTCTTCGCCTCACAGCCTGCGCAGTGACTGCAGGCTTCGCGCTCGGCCTGCGCAGCGTCCGCAGGCCTCAACAGGCGCAACCACCTGCAGGCCTCCCTGCCTCTCGGTCAGCGCAGTGACTGCAGGCTTCGTCTATCGGTCTGCGCAGTGGCTACAGGCTCCGCGTCTCGGCCTAACAGATGCTGCAGGCTTCGTGGCTCAGCCTGCGCAGCGTCTGCAGGCCTCAGCGGGCACATCAGCTGCAGGCCTCCCCGCCTCTCCTTCAGCGCAGTAGCTGCAGGCTTCGTCACTCAGCTTGCGCAGCGGCTGCAGGCTTCAACTCAGCCTGCGCATCGGCTGCAGGCCTCCCCGCCTTTCCGTCAGCGCAGTGACTGCAGGCTTCGTCTCTCAGTCTGCGCAGCGGCTACAGGCTCCGCGTCTCGGCCTACGCAGAGGCTGCAGGCTTTGTCTCTCAGCCTGCGCAGCGACCTCAAGACCGCCTCTTCGAAAGGTCGACTGCTCGCTACACCTCGCGCCTGCAGTCTACGGCTCCACGTCGGCATTGCCTAAATAGTCTGTAAGTCATGCATTTTGATGGTTGTAAAAATATCTTGTAACTTTGTTTTTCAGTTTTTCATTTCGATTTTCATAAGAAGCGCATGTTTTTGTAAATGTTTAAACTTGTTTTGCGTATACGTAACGTGTGTGTGTGCCTATCTATTTTAGTTATTTGCTCGTCACCGACCTACCTTACTATTATTATTTTTTTTATTATTTTATCATGAATAAACAGCGCTGCATAACATCGTTAGATATTAAGCATTAATTGAGTTTTTTACAGCTTAATACAGACATTGTTTTATTTTGATAATTCTATTTTTCTTAGCGTAAAAGTTGTACTATTAACTAATTTAATTACAGAGTTTGGTAGGTAATGAAAGTGCTAATCGATTTTCTTTTCAGACACGGTGTAATACAAATTCAAATTCTATAATACAGTCTAAGTGAAACCTACAGTATAACAAAGAGTAGATCAGAATGCAAAATTGAAATCATATTAACACTGATATTAATAATAAATGGTCTGTACCTACAATGCGAAATAAGAAAAGATCTATTGTCTTATGTCCCATATAAGGTGTATGCAATAATATTCAGTTTTCAGGCCATTGACGTTGGTAAGTGTTAGCAATAAATACTGGGTAGGTCAGGATGACTTTTATTTTGCTTAACAGGTGTACAACTAGGTATACGTAGGTGCCAGAGAACTGAAACTGTGCAAAATGAAAGAAGCGAATAGCCCAGTAAAGGTCAGAATTAAAAATCTATAATATTGTGTGGGAATTTGGAGAGTGTGTTATCGACGAGAGATGCGCAGGATAGAAAATGTGAAACAATTTTATGTCGCAATTAAAACTGGCTACCTACGCTTGGTGAAACTATTAATATGCGAATGTAATATACCTACTATGTAAAGCAAAGGCAATTGGCAGAAATATGTTGAATACCTCTCTTCAGTAAAGAGGTGAGTCCCCTAATAAATCTCATTTGCAGGTAAACTTTAAACAGCATGAAGCATTATTTATTCGGTCGGAATATTTTAAGCAGTAGAACACTAGTCAAAGAAAAAACTGGTCATGGAAATAAGGTATTTCTCAACGATACATTACTGGTCTACTGAATAATATAAGAGATCTTTTGGAAACTTCAATATGATGATTTATTATATGGCTATTTAACTTGAGAGGAAAATTCTACATAAGGCAGACACAAATAATAAAACAATATAAAGCACGTCCATGTCACTTACACGCGATACGTAGGTAAGTATGGAATACGTTACGAGATTTTGTCAACAGGTGACCAAGACTTTACCAAGGTAATAGAATTAGAAACACGTAACAACGAAAAATGCAAAGAAGTAAAATGAGAAAGCAGCAGAATGTAATTCAACAGAACATGTAGAGGTACGGAACGAAACAAAATATAAGACTTAACTTTCATGGCTATGCATAACTCTAACTCAGTACAATATCAAACAACGATTTATCTTATGTAAGTATACATGAGGTTCCTAACTAAACATTGCCAACAGGAGGTCTGAAAGGAATAACATTGAGGATACACACGATTCTGAAGGTAATACTTTTAGTAACCATAATAATGCACACCATAACCGGAGTTACGGTTGAATATAATGAAGAAAATAAGCAAAATATAGCAGAAAGATACAACACAATACATTATTCGTAAATTTCTAAGCGATGTTCAAAACTAACGCAATCAACGAGTCATCCTAATGTGAGTATACATAATAAAGCCAACTAAATATCTGAAGATCTGAAACTAATAACGACGGATGAGACAACTATGCTGAAGGTAATACTTTAAGTAATGCACATGAGAAGGAAAATGCAGTAACCGATTAAATTATTGAAGGAAAATAGCGACATATAGCAAGTATGATTCGACATGAAAAATAAAGCTACAACTTGGACGATGGTTAATACTAAAGCGATTCGTTATGTAAGTATAGAATGAGGTTCCTAACTATTACCAACAGGATATCTGAACCGAATAAAGAGGAGGTACACACGATGCTGAAGGTAATTTAATGAATACAAGTCTGAAGAATAATACGGAGCTATTGATGAATATAACTACGGAAAGAAGTAAAATGTAGCAGTATGTACGACATTCAAGGCGACACAATATCGAACGATTCTTATGTAAGTATACCTACATACATAAAGGTTCCCGATTAAACATTGCCAACAGGAAATCTGAAACCAATTAATTGAATTTGGATACAAAGGGTGCTGAAGGCAACATTAAGTAATCAAGTGAGAAGGATATTGCAGAGTTATTACTTCAATATATTGAAAAACATGAGCATGATTTAGCAGAAAATATTTTAAAATCACAACGGCATGTACAATCAACGAGCGACTCTCCATGTGAGTATACATGAGGTTCCTTACTAAATATTGCCAACAGGAGATCTGTAATAAGCAACATTAAGGATACAAACGATGCTGAGGGTAATAATTAAGTACGTTAATAAAATCATACAGTAATGCAAGTGAGAGCATCAATGCAGAGCTATTTTTTAATGTACGAAAGAAAATAAGAAAATGTGATGGATAACAATTTCTATAAAGATTACACGTCTTAAACAAGTCTAATGTTAAAAAGTGGAGAACAAAACAGTATAATGGAATACGGCGTCGTGGTCGGCGAGAAGTATGATGAACAATATTATGGCTTCAAAATTTTAGTAGTAACTACAGCTATACGACGAACGATTAACAAATTTTTTGCAGGAAAATCATTTAATTATAAAATAACTTAATCAAGGGAGCATTAAAAATTTTTGACTTATAAAGGAAAACAATATATTTATATAATAACAATACATTTATAGGTGTTAGGTAAGTATTTTTAACTAAATTTTGTCGGCAGATTTCAAGAATGATTAATGGAATTTTCTATATATGATAGTACATGCTTATAAAATGATAAATAGTACAAAACTACATCATGTCAATAATGCACCGATGATCAAAGTTGCACTGACCTATATTTATGAAATCGTAATAAACGGCAATAGGTCAATATTTTTACTATCGATATTTGGAGAAAATCATTTTACAATAATCCAAGTAACAAGATCAACTTGAACTAAAAATGAAACCAGAAAAGCAATAAAAAAGGTTCAAACCGCGCTGGAAAATAATGATAGATGTGCCGGAAAAGTAGCAGACTATAAAAGTTATGTTGAAGAAGAAAAAAACAAAATTAAAATAACTTAAACGAAGGCTACAAAAACTATAACACATTAATATAGTCAAACGAATAAGACCAGCTGCCGACATAGATGACAAAGAAACAATACCTATACTATATGCTGCATGAAATCTGAAAAAGACGTCAAGGGTGCGGCGTGGACGATGAAGAAAGAAGACAAGGGTGCGGCGTGGAAGATGAAGAAAGAAGACCAGGGTGCGGCGTTTAAGATGAAGAAAGAAGACCAGGATGCGGCGTGGAACATGAAGAAAGAAGACCTGGGTGCGGCGCGGAAGATGAAGAAAGAAGACCAGGATGTGGCAAGGAAGATAAAGCAGAAGACAAGGACGTGGCGTTGAAGATACAGAAAACTAATGCTATGAACAATTATATTGACCAAAGAGGAAGATTGATCTTAAATGCGGACCAGATGTAAAATAGAAGATGAAGACGAAAACTACGGTGCGGTGCAGAAGATGAAGAATGAAGGCCGGGTTCTGATGTCATAAGGTGAAAATAGCTAACAAAAGAAACACAAACAATCCTGTTGACTTATGATATGAGAAAGGTTAATATCAAAGACCAGGGTGCGGCGTGAAAGACGAAGAAAGAAGACTATGGTACGATGCTGAAGATGAAGAAAGAAGACCGGGGTGCGGCGTGGAAGATGAAGAAAGAAGACCGGGGTGCGGCGTGGAAGATGAAGAAAGAAGACCAGGATGCGGCGTGGAAGATGAAGACCAGGGTGAGGCGTGGAAGATGGAGAAAGCTAACAAGGGTAGTCACTAACACAGAACCAAAAGCAACCACGTTGACTTAGGAGAAGGAATAGTATTGAACACCAGGATACGGCGTGGAAGATGAAGAAAGATGACCTAGGTGCGGCGTGGAGGGTGAAGGAAGAAGAGACCAGGGTGCGGCGTGGTAGATGAAGAAAGAAGACCAGCGTACGACGTGGAAGATGAAGAAAGAAGACCAGGGTGCGGCGTGGAAGATAAAAAAAGAAGACCAGGATGCGGCGTGGGAGAAGAAGAAAAAAGACCAGAGTGCGGCGTAGACGATGAAGAAAGATAACACATGTTAACATAATTATTATACCACAAACAATCATATTGCCATATGGGAAAGATTAATATTGAAGACCAGGATGCGGCGTGGAAGATTGAGTAAGAAGATCAGAGTGCAGCGTGGAAGATGAACAACGAAGAACCAGATCGCGGCGTGGAAGATGAAGAAAGAAGAACCAGGGTGTGGCGTGGAAGATGAAGAAAGAAGACCAGGGTGCGGCGAGGAAGATGAAGAAAGAAGACCAGGGTCGGGCGTAGAAAATGAAGAAAGAAGACCAGGGTGCGGCGTGGAAGATGAAGAAAAAAGACCTGGGTGCGGCGCGGAAGATGAAGAAAGAAGACCAGGGTGCGGCGTGGAAGATGAAGAAAGAAGACCAGGGTGCGGCGTGGAAGATGAAGAAAGAAAACCAGGGTGCGGCGTGGAAGATGAAGAAAGAAGACCAGGATGCGGCGTGGAAGATGAAGAAAGAAGACCATGGTGCGGCGTGGAAGATGAAGAAAGAAGACCAGGGTGTGGCAAGGAAGATGAAGAAGGCAGACCAGGGTGCGGCGTGGAAGATGAAGAAGGAAGACCAGGGTGCGGCGTGGAAGATGAAGAAAGAAGACCAGGGTGCGGCGTGGAAGATGAAGAAAGAAGACCAGGGTGCGGCGTGGAAGATGAAGAAGGAAGACCAGGGTGCGGCGTGGAAGATGAAGAAGGAAGACCAGGGTGCGGCGTGGAAGATGAAGA